>JANHGL010019533.1:0-16004 GCA_024611195.1 Ceyx melanurus | reverse complement strand
AACAGAATATATAAAATAATATATATAATAGAATATACTAAAAAAAATTATACAGAGGATATAGACAGTTCAAGTTCCCAAAAGGTAGAGGTGGAAGGAAAACAGTTTTCCTGATATTATTTTCTCTATTATTTTTTTTTATAGTGTCAGAAATATGACAGAAAATATTTCCATCAATGACCTACTAACAATACTCAAGTAAATGCTACCCCCAGGTTTTGCTCATTCCCAGATATCCAAGCTGCAGATGAGAAGTTTATGTATGAAAGTGTTTGGAAATAACAGAATGAGGTAAGACAACAGTGTTTCCTTTTGTACAAAGCTTATGGAGACAAAAGTCTGAGCCACTGTATATAAATACTGTATTTAATCAGATCTGTACAAATGTTTTTGTTCCACAGTAACAGAACAACATGTAGAAGGAAAGGTTGCCACAGTCAAGTGGCTAATTTGAGAGATCTGAAGACTTCATATAATGCAGTTTGCATTCCTTCATACTTCAGCATCTCATCATTTGACAGGGAATGCACTGAGAAAAAGACAGCTAGAGAAGTACACATGACAATGTGCTCTGGCAAAGGAACAAAGGGGTACAATTAGGTAAGATTCAGAGGCTGTTAGTACAGGCAGCAAAGGAAATTAGTCGTGTGAAAATATGATCTACTATTCCTTAGTGAACGATGCTGCAATTATTTTCTCTCTCTTTTTATGGTCTTTATGGCAGGTCTTCCCCCCCTTTTTTTTTTAATTTTGCTACAGCATTAACTGAGTGAAAGCTCCATCAAGGTTACATTTAATAGGACTGGTGCAGTTCTGTCTGCTATTTTACAGAAGAAATATGTTTGCATTCACTGTGTGTTGCATGTGTGGTGACTCAGATGTCCAGAATCAGTAGGTCTCATTAGCAGAGAGTAGTAGGTGCTGCCTCACCTGGATGCTGTGCTCAGATAGAGTCTGTAGCTCTCATAAAGATGTGCTAGGGGACAGGAAGATTGCATATTCCTTTATTTTCCTATTCAGACAAAAAGAATGATATGAGAATGTTGTTTCATTAGCCATACATCTAAAAAACAAGGTGAAAATGTAAGGAAAACACAGGTAGGTGATCTTTTTAATTGTTTTATGAAGTTCATTATCTTCTGCCTTTTCCTGTGACAAGGTAAATCAATGGAGAAATACTGGCTGCATGCTTCAACATAAACAGTAAGAAGCATTAGGATGTAGCAGAATTTGTTTTTAAAAAAAGGTAGAAAGTAAATTTTTAGATATCTTTGGATGAAATGCAAGTCACTGCAAGATGGCAAAACTAATGGGTTCCACTTAACTTGAGACAGCTGAGTGAGCCTGCTGCCTGATAGCCATTAGTGAGTCTAGGCTGGTAATTCTTAGTTTGAAAAATATCATCTGGTAAGCACTACAGAAGCAAAACCGAATGCCTTGAAGCACCTGAAGCAAATAGCCAACAGTAAGAGGCAAAACTCTAGTTTGTGAAATAGCATTTCAAACCAAATTATTTAGCCTGATTCATATCTATACACACTTACAGAAACACAAGAATGTCCTTCCCTCAAAAAAAATCTCTTTAAAGAAGGCTAGATCCTGTATCCTGTAATCATACTGAGAATTACCATAGTCCTTGAATTACTCATGGAATATGACACTCAGTGGGAATCAGCACAGCAAACATGACCTAAGGACAGTCTGAATACATCTCTTCAACATATCAGAAGGAAAATCAAAGCATCAGATATATTTATCAGTCATGTAAAATCAGACAGAAAATTATCTATCTTTGTGAGAAGGGTTGTAATCTTCAATGTCTTACTGATTATAAGTAAGATAACATGGTTTGTATTAATTAGTTTTACTGATATATTAAAGGGATGGTAAAAGATTTCACTATCAAAATGCACATACATATCCATGTTATCTAATTTCACAATCTCTATTTCTTAAGAGATTATCACATGTAATACTTCACAGCTCCAAGGATCCAAAACATAAATCCCCTATAAATTAAAGCAAAAAAAGAACAATTTCTTATTGTTAGTTTGTTCAGGGTTTTTTGTAATGAGAGCTTTACCAAGGAATGGAGGTAATGCTTTCAAAAAGATGGTTAGTACCCAGGCTAAAGCTGACAAGAAAATCTTTCTGAATTGGTTTAGAAATGGAAAAAATAAATTCTATCTCTGTTAAGGTTTTAGGTTTCTCAATATATATATTTAGCTAACTAATATTAAGTTATAAAATGCTTTAAGCATTCTTTCATATAAAATGTCTGACGTTAAGTAAAATATATTGTATTCTTTTTTCTTTATGAACTCCTTTTCATAACATCCATACACTGGTGCAAGAGTTCCACACTAAATTATTTCTGGGCAAGAAGGAAGGCATCATATTAATGGAAATACTGAATTATTGTTATTCCAGTTAACATTTTAACAGATTAATTGTCCAAATAATTAATACAGAAAAAGTGTAATTGGTAAGGCATGTAAAATTGCCATGCAAAACTTCCTCATATTTACCTTTTTTTTATTCTAGTGCTAGACTCACTTTTTCCATGAGCCTCTGGGTCCTAAGCTTCAGTATTCATCAATGAGACTGGGAAATGGAGGGACTTAAATCAGTTTATTAACAGCATCCTCAGGTCCTTAGTTGGAAGAATACAATATTGTGGCAGAAGTGGCAGCTTCTTCAATCTTTAGTCCTCCTGGGAGTTGTTTTAAAGTGTTTTCTTGGCCATTCAATACAAAGCCTATAGCCTTTAAATACTAACAGCAAAACTGTGTTTATTGAGGCGTTTTAGTTATGATATTCTGAAAAAGTTTAACATAAGTTCCTGTTTCAGCAGATATTGAAGAAAAAAAGATGCTTTCTAGTCCAAGGCCTCCCACAGTTTATCCCATTACTCTGCATAGGGAATAAGTTGTCCCTGGAGCCACCACACTGGAGCAAAGCCCACTGATCTATGCTCTACAGCAAGCAGCTGTGAGTACTGCCATTTTCTATCTCTGCCATTTTCCAGCTTTGTATGCTGTTAATGAGAAAAGAGATGAAGAAATACACATTTCTTTCTTTCTCTTTCAGCACTAGAGCTACGCTACAAATTCTAGATTTCTTACTGAAAGTGAGAAAATAGAATCAGAGACTACCTCCTCCTTCAGTAATCAAAATAGGTAAATCAGATTTTATCCTTAAGGAATTCAAAGAGTGCAAACTTGCCCTCCTGTAAAAGACAGTCATTTTTAATTATCAAAAGACATACCACATAATCGTGTTTCAGCCTAGCTCAGACAAAACTTTGCAATCTCATACTTCTTGGGTTTTTTTAGGGTTATTTCTACTACTGAATCATTGAGAACTCATAAGAAGGTATTAAAAATACATATTAGCTTATTTCAAGCTAGAAAACATGGAACCATTTAGGTATTCAATAGAGAATCATTCAGCAAGCAAATTTTCTACTACTTGCTCAGTTTTGTTTCTCTCTTTGGAGACCACAGTTTAGGCACAGTTCATTTATTGGATACTGCTTTGAATGACATAAAACTGGGGGAAAAGGCAAACTTTTTGACTGATACAGCACCTCATGATTAAACTTACTTTCCATCTGATTATGATTTGCAAAGTTATTTATGTTATTTACTCCATCTTCCAGGGAAGAATGCATTGAATAAAATGAATTTTAATGCATGTTTTGAACATCCATCTACACTTCACCCCACATTAAAGCTCACTTTATTCATTGTCTTTCATCTAGTATTTCCTCCATGTAATAGCAATCCTATTCAAGTGAATGTGAATCCTTTTTATAAGTTTTTCAGAGGCAAGATCATACTTTACTGAATAGCAAATATATCTACTGCATATCCTTCATCCACTAATTTTGTAAGTCTATCAAAAAAGCAATCAGGTTTGAGTGACATGAAATGTTTTTTTCCTTTCCTTTTTGCTTATACTCATGCTGATTTTAAAAAATTAATGGTTTTCATTACAGCACTGAGATAATTCAATATAATGAAACAAGTACCCTATAATAATGAAATACAGAATAAATACAAAATGTAAAAATTGGAACTTCATCTAGAAGTTGTGTGTAGCATTCAAATATTTCATTATACTCTATATATATTTGTTTAGGAAAGCACAATAAACAATGTTATGTATAAAGAAATCACCTAATAACAAAGATGTACTGAGCTGATGGATGCATTTTGCTCTCATTACATTATTCATCTCATCTCCCTTTCTTAGTCTGTTACAATGCTTTTGAACAGACATTATACTGACATTGACATATGACAAATTAAAGGGTTGTCCAGGCAAAATGAATGTGGTCTATGCATTTTCTAATATCTTTTAATATTTCTTCTGTTACTTTTAGGTGTTTGGTACAACAAAGTTCTTAAAATGAGAAGTGACCATTCTGTATAAAGAAGGTCACAGATTTAACTTTTTTTTCTTTCAACAGTTACTGCAGAGACAGAATTGCTCTTCTCTCCATATAACTGGAAAATACATCATTCACTAACTTGCAGGTGAACTAGTGAATATCTTTTCAACACATATACAGTCTGAATTTTAAACCAACAGATTAATTATTCCCTTGATAAACTGCTTCAGTGGAATATAATCTATATTTTGTACTGCTGAATATTATCCCAAACTTTATTGTTTTTAAACTTCAGTGCTCATGGGTCTTGTTTTTCATTCTGTCTGTGAGTTTATTTAGCCTTCAGTGGTCAATATATTATTCCAAGCTGGGTATCTATAATCCATTATTAACTCTTCTCTTAACCTTTGCAATAAACAAGAACTACTGAAGTTGTTCAGTCTGAGATATATTTTTCTAAGCTTACCTAAAGTTCTTTTGAGTATTTTCCTATTACTGACAGTGCTTTTTAACTCAGTTCACCATTTGTCATATATATTCCTGGCCAGGTTTTGAAGTCTGGGCTGGTTGTTTAAAACAAGTATTGGAATAGATAATGTTATTAAATGAAGCTTTGACTGCATTAATTACTTCAGAGGGCTTATTGTCACATACACTGCAGCATCCAAAACATGATTGTTAATGTTCTCAGCACGTTTCTCCTCCTTGGGAGACTTCATAGGAGACCCTGACCTGCAAAGAGATCTTTGGGTTTATCTTTTGCTGGATTGAAGAACAGACTAGTTGGAAGACAGAACTGTGTAGGAGATAAAATGGGAAAAAAAAAGTATTAGTAATTTGCAGTTGTCATTCATAGCAACAAGATGAGCTGACAGTGCCAAGGCTGCAACTGATCCCTCTTTTCATTGATGAGGAGTAACTGCACTGCTTAAATGTCAGGCATAATGATCAGGGAACAATGCATTCACACTGTGCTTCAGCTCTGCAGTTCTGGGTAGGCATCTCCACACTGCTTACACTTCATGACTGACTACAGAAGGAAAATGAGTGAATTAACTGTTGCATACTAGGAGTTTCTATAGTAATTCAATGCATGGAAATTCTTAGCAGGGACTCCGAGTGCGTTTTTCTGCATTGGATTAAATATTGTGGTCTGTTCTGGTAATGGACCTTAGTGGATCAGGCTGTGAAAAAAGTGTAGATAGAACCATTTTTGCCCCTAGCTTACAAAGGATAGCCTATGAATGTTTGAATACTTCCATTTAATATTTATTTACTTCTCAACTTTACAAGGAAAGTCACTTACCTGAATTTTTGACTAGTATATGTAATATTTATTAAGAATGTACCAGAAATGGGAAACCACATTGGAAATAACAGAAAAGCTTAGCTGGAAAAGGTAATGTAAGTACATTAACAATCTCAGCAGTCTTGAACAAATCCCTTTTATTGGAAAATACCTAAAAGAGGTATGTACATGTACACCCTGGTTTAGAATTTTATCTATTGATTTTTGGTAAAAGACTGCAGAATAGGACAGGTTTCAAATTTACAAATCTTTCTTTGGGTTTTGGGTAGAATATCTATTCTACCATGGATGGAAGACAACCACTGAACTAACAACAAATTCAAGTCTTAATCAGTCTTCTTTGGGAAAAAAAAAAAGACTTCTATAATTCAGGAGGTTTGACTACATGACCTTGAGATCCTTTCCAACCTAAACTATAGCACCATTCTATACAAAAGATAAATGCAGCATTCAGCACTAGGCAAGTGTGCTCACAGATGTATATACTGAATATTATACAGTTACTTGGCTTTATTTTTTTTTTTGCCTTACATTGCCCTTCACTGACAATTCAAATGAGAACACAGAGGGTGTTTTATTTTAAGATAAATTCCACATTTAGGACCTCAAATTTGTGTATATAAAAATCTGAATATACAGGAAAAAAATGTGAGGAATTTGACCTTCTTTTACTACATATATATAAAATTCATCTATAAATAGAGTATATACTGAATACACAATAGTGACAGAAGCCAAAGACAGAATTTGAATTTGTGTAGGAATCTCTGTGGCAAGTGGAACTCAGTTCCCCACAACCATAGGTAAGTAAAAAGACATTAAAATGGAACTACATCATTCTAGAGAACAAAGCAATACAAAAAGCATGAAACTCAGATAGTGTTGTGTTGATCTGAAGAGATACAAATATGTTCAACATTTAACTCTCAGAGGATCTTAATTAAACATTCTGTTTTTTCCTTTGTATAGAAAACAGCATTTCCATGCACTCCATCTTCAAGCAAGTGAATGCACAGTACTGTGAATTTCTTATTTAAATATTGAATAAATGGTTTTCTTTTCAATGTACTGAGACACTACATTTTGAGACTTTTGACACTCCTTGCTATATTGAAGGTTGCTCAACATAGAGCTCCTGAAAATTCAGTTGTAATTGTGTGCTGAACCTTTCATTACTCAATCATTGATTAACCCTTGAAAACAGAGTCTAGATAGGTAATAAACCTAAAACAAATCCACTCTGTATATGAAATATACATTCATTAGTGGCGTGAAATATAAAAAAACAACAGTTTCTCTTTTATTACATTAAAACTGGAAAATCTTGAATTGGAAGCAAAAAGAGCAGGTGGTAAAATATAATGCAGTGAAATAAATGCTGATGCTATTCTAGTCACTAATTAACCTTGTTTCACTTGATAACAAGCTCAAGAACATTTCCTGCTTTCCTGTACACATACACATCAAAATTACACAGTAGAGAATTCGAATGAGTTTGGGCTAATTTTGCAAGCTCATTATATTCCAGATTGAAAGGTGTTTTACTGAAAACTAAGAAGAAATAATATCAATTTAAGGGTTACAGTCCCTTCATGGTGTGGGTTTTTAAACACTGTATTTTTAGAATTACTGATTGGTGTTTCTTAAGGATGTATCCTAAAGTAAGAGGAGTGTCTTGTGCCTTGATTAGTCCAAGATGATGTGCCTCACAAAATCTATGCATGTCACTGGCTTGAACCTTTCACTGCAGTATATATTTCTGCTTACATATATAAAAGCAAGTGTGCAACATTAAAAACCCCTTTTCCAATGCTTCTATTAGACTGAAATTTTCCTTTCCTCCAAATATATCAGAAAGATATGATGTCTCTTACTTAGTACTTCTGCTCATCTACCAATACATTTGGATATATATGAAAGTACAAAATAGAAATATGTTGAACTAAAAATTATCTTGCTACAATCAAAATTTAGCTATCATATATACTCAACAAACAGAAGGGCTTGAGGCATTGAACAAAGTTGTATAAAAACCTGTTTCAGTTTCTATTCTTAAACTTTTCAGGAGCAAGTTATTATTGCACAAATTATTTTTAATTAAAGAAATTAACAAATTGATTCCTGTACTTACTACTAGCACTGTCATTTGTTTAGAAGCTTTAATTATAAAACATTCAGTATTCAAAATTCAAGCTGAATTATGTTTAAATATAGCCCTTTTTCTGCTTCTCTGCTGGGTGAAAATAAAACTCAGAATAAAGGACTTGAGAGTATTAAGAATATACATGTATAAAAGTTTAAAACTGTCAAATTGCCTAGTATTTCCCTCAGTTTCTTTTTATTAGAGCTAGGTAATACTGATGACAGAGTGAGAAACTATGAGAATTTGGAAAAAACTGAAGAGAGTTTGATGTTTTGGAGATGAAGGCAGGAGATTTTTAAATTTAACACTGAATTAAATATGTGTGTGTGCATGCTTTCATATATTTGTTAGCTGTGGACATACATATGACCAGGTATTATCTCTAATAACTTTAACCTAACTTTTGTTGCTGTTACATAAATGTTTTTTGGCTATAAATGCCTTCATAATTTCATACCTTCATAATTTCCTTTTCATTGCACCTAATAGAGATTTGTTCCAGATTAATGGCATATGGCTAGGATAATAAAATTTTACCTTATACAGAATGTATAAAGAAAAGACCTAGATAGTGTATTTTCTAGGACTGCTGTGGCATTTATAATGTATCAGACTCCATGTGCTAACATCAGTTACCTGCTTCCCTCTGATCAGTTCCTGTGGTGGAGAATGTGGAGTGAGAAACTACCCTCTTGGCAAAACCTATGGAGAGGAAGACAGGAAAGCCCATGATTTACACCTACAAACTCCTACCAAACAACTTTAGGAAGTTTAACTAGAGAGCAATTGCACTGTTCTTGTAAAAACAAAAATAAAACCCCCAAAACTAAAGACCAACTGAAGCTTGTAATATTCTATAGGGAAATTAAATCCATTTACTTCCCACTGTGTGTATGAATCAAGACAATGCAGTTTGCTAAGGAATGTCCAATTACACCAGCACCTTTGCCCTTTCTGTGTCTAGATTCTAGAAAAAGACAGCAAGTCAGGAAAAGGAAGACTTAATACCATCTCATTCATGATAGTTTTCTGCATTCCATTTCCCAATTAATTAACCTTCTACTGCAGAAGAAATTCTACATTAAGAAGCACGGCTTAACAATCAAAACACTTGCCATTACTGAAAGACTGCTTCTCACTTAAAGAATTCCTGTTCTTTAGAAGAAATACTCATAATTTCTATAAAAACTATTTCTGTATATCCTGCTCCCTCAACACCTAAAAAAAAATCATACACATATGCAATACTGAAACTGAGAATTATTTCTTTAAATTCCTATTTTAACATCAATAATGTTTGTCTCACAGCAATATGGTATATGGAAACAGAGCATTTTTTCATATTAAAATTGTGAACAATAAATGAAGGGAGATTATGTTCAGAGAAGTGATATGTTTATATATACACACATAATCTGGTATGTTTCATTATAAATAAATAGTACTTAAAATATATAGGAAGTATCAGTATAGTCTTTTCCTCTATATACACCCACCCACACCTTGTTTATATATAAACACACATATGTCCATATATAAGAATATATAACTTCTGTGTGAAACTACATATGAGACCTTAGATACATGCAAACAGATTTGTAGATAGATATGCTTTGGTTTTCATTCACTGAAAAAGGATTGAGACACAGTGGTGCTTATCTCACAGACTGCCTAGAAGTCTCTTTACGTGATCATCTCAGCATTACCACACTTGGACAGTTGACTCCAAATTTTATCTAATGTAAAGAACCTGTAAGACAAGTCACTCTCAGAACTAGCTCCTCCTCAACATAGTTCTGAAGCAGCTGCTCACTGAAAGAGAAATTTCTCCTTGGTGAGATGCTTTCCTGCTGCTTTCATTTACCTGACAATCTATTTTGAAGACTTCCATAGTGATAGATATTAAAAAACCCCTTAACATTAATATACTTCATTTAAAATCAGTCAGCCACAAAACCTATAAAATGCATCATTTTAATAGTTAGAAAATCATAGTCACTATTATACAAGAAGTTCTTATAAGCAGATGTGACTATTAAATAAATAACCTGTTATGGTTGAAAGACTGCAAGAGACTCATTATGCTGACAACATTTCTGGAAATAGAATCTTTTTTTTTTTCCCTCTACATTTCTGTGTTTTTAGAAATTATACTACTTTTCCACATTTCAAATATTACAACTAAGAGACAAGTATATTTATGTGCAAATTTCAAAATGATTGAAATTGCCACTTCACAGCCAAAGAACCCCATCAACAGCAAGTATTCTAACAAATTGTTCCAAATACCTTTTATGCCGTGCTCCCAAAGCCAAGCTTCTGGGTGCATCACCTTGCCCATTTCACAGCTGCAAAGGACATAGTCTATACCTTTCCAGTTTATATACAAAGGAAGACAACTTAGGCTCAGGCCTATCCTGAAACAATAGGAGGTAGAAGCTTGGAGGTGAGAACAGGCACACACAAGATGCAGCAGCATCAAGGCTGTCAGACACAATGGGAAACTGGATTGACCATTCTGTCCATGCTGCAAGAAAAATAAAAATAATGAGTTGTCCAGAAGTTTTGCTGTCCTGATAAGAGTTGAATATCATTGCAAAAGTACTAATTGGTGAAAGATGATACTGTTCACCTTGCTACTTGTCCTTCTACACCACCACCAAGACCATAGATCTAGTAGAAACTCTGTGATAATTAATTTTGCTCCTTGTTGGTGTCTAGGAATCTCCTTCCAATTCACTTTGTGATCCAGCAGTATTTTACTTTTTGGATTACATTCAGAATACTGGAAGGCATAAACCTCATAGTTTGAAAATAAGTTACATATATTTTAACTTGCAAGCAGTGGAGCCCTTCCAATATCTACTGAAAACAGAAGGGACTTAAGCATCTTTAAGGATCTTGCTCTGTCATTTCTTACCAAGGTAGATGAGATATATGGCTACCATAAGGAACTAATTAAAACTATTCCTCTAGAAATGTATCATAAATGTATAGACTAAGGGAATATGATGACCACAGTATCTAAGTCTGCTACACTGAAACTTCATAAATGCAAGATTTTATAGCAGTACAGTCAATTACCAGGTATTATTAGAAAGATTTTTTTTTTTAATAACTAATGCTTAATGAATGTTAATGAGGAGAACAGGATTCTTCTATTAGAGGCCTCTGCAGTCTAGTTTGGAAAGACATCAAAAGGGTTTTCTTTAAAAAAAAAATAACAAAAACTGTGAGATTAGCTTCTAAACAATTGTCTTCTAACTTACTTTAATTGATTCTCTTACTTGGACTTGTTTGAAGTTTAACATCAGAGACCCTGTGGAAATACAGTCATGGTTTTAAGCACCAGTCTGGTCCAAATGCTATTGCACAAAATCTTCACTTGCATATTTGAGCCATAAAATTCTGATAATAAAGGTTTTTTTAAAAAAAAAAGAAAAAAAATATATACTTGGAGCAATGGAAACAGTGAATTCATTGATTTTTATTTTTTTTTTTAAGTTTTTGTAAACACAGTGTGAAACACATACAAAATGGTGAAAGAGCTGAGATGATTTCTGGAACACTAGGCTTCAACATTTGTAATTCCACTCAGGAATGTGAAAGTCTCCTGTCTTGGGAAAATCCCAAAGTCCTCAGTGCCCCAGAGTGATCTGTAGACCTTGGATATCCTATGTCAGTATATAAGATAGGAGGAGTTAAATTTTCTTAAGCTCTTTAGAATTATTTTTTTCTGAGATATCAGGAATACAATTTTATTTTTTTTATAATGCATCAGGACAAATAATTTTGATATATTTGTGTTTCCCATGAAATAGAAGCGCGATCTACCCAGAAGCAGCTGTGATGATTAAAAATTGGTTTATTTATGATTATGAAAGTCTATGCTAGGCAAGGGGCATCCCAATATCTACTTTAAAATCTCTGCCTCCACAATAAAATAACATGAGAAAACACAGATGCTGGAAAATTAAATTATACTACTGAGACAGGAACGTCTTGGAAGGAACAGTATTTCTGAAAATAATTAATCTTAAATCAGAATGATGCAATAAAATAGGCTTTATGACTAACATAAATTTATAAGGAAGTTCACACAATATCTAGACGTTGATTAGTAATGAGTTAGCAATTTCTGGATAAAAATTGTTAGGAAATTTATATACTAGGACCTCTTGGATTGAAAAACAAAAAGAAACCAACCAACCAACCAACCAAAAACTACCCCCCCAAAAAAACCCCCATAACATACCCTGCAATAAAAATCAAGCAGTGGACCAAAGACACCCAAGGAATTAATTCTAAGCAAGATATAACAATCATTACTAGTGTAGAAACAGTAAAAGGATAGTTTTGTCATGGCCTAGGGCCAAATGTGACCTGAAATGTAAATTTCTGGATATTTATCCACTAGCTCCCATAAAGGTGGGGGGAGAGGAGTGTGTGTGCTAACAGAGAAGGATATTATAGACAAGAGTGTGATCTTGTGTTGTAATCACTTGAAGGGAACACAGGAACTGATTCAGATTTCTGCTGCATTTAAGGAATCACTGAAAAGAATGCCAAAAGATTTCCTTCCCATGTCCTTTTGTCTCTGAAGCTTACTACATCATTTTTGTGTTTGCTGGAAGCCTGGTGACTTCAACTAGACTCAAGCCTCACCCAGTAAGCAGTGATAACAAAGAGAAAAGTAACCAATTATTCCCAATAACTGGATTGAAACTTTAGCCATTCACTAGAGAAAAACACCTGTGCTATTCATGAGTGATGCTCAGAACACGTGGTTAGAAGCATTGCTAGTACAAGCAAAACCATCTAGTAAAATGTCTTCATAAATCAAGTAGAAATCAGGAAGAACAATGAAAGCAGAGAACATGAGGAAGAGGCAAGAAGGTTGGGATTTAGCACTTGCAAATCACTTTCAGGAGTGTTATATCAAGTTAACACAGAAGAGAAGATGCAGGTCTTCTATATAGAAGATTTTCCTCTAAATAGAGAGGAAAAGCAGCAAAAATAAAATAACCATCCTTGAAGAACTTTAAGAAAATACATGTTTTGCTTCCCTACAGCTTCTGCAATTGTTTACCACCTCCAAATTCTATGGTACTTTAAACCTCAGCTATAAGCATTAATGTTTAGTAAGATTATAGTTCTCTCTCAGAGACTTGGTTATATAATTATGTAAACTGCAAATATGCAGTGCTTCTGTGCAATATTCCTTGAACTGTCTATTTGTGGAATTAAAATTTCAGTCTATGTTCAGTTCAGGCTTTCAGTCCAAAGCTCTGGAAACAAAATTCACCCAGTGCTGCATTTGTATATGAAGATAGCTAGTGGAAACAGAGTCAGATTTGATGGTATCTAACAAATGTCAGTATCTGATTCCCTGTTGCCAGCTTTATGCATTTCCTTGGGAATCTCATCCTGGGGAGACAGACAGGTTGGGCAGTCTAGGGAGGCAGAGGAAAAAGCACAAATAACAGCCACGAGAAAAGCCTACAAGCCCATAACTCAGATGCCTACTCTATCATGCCCTTGGGGTTTTGGCAGATGATTAATAATACTGGAAAATTCTAACTAAAACTTACTATATAAGACTTCATAAATGTTGCACACTTGGAAAATATTCACAATTTACAGATCAGACCCTTCTGGACATTTGGACACTTGGACATTTCATCTTCCAATGTTCCTCAAATTTTATGTCAAAATGCTTGGATTTTTTTCTTTTCTTCATTGTCTGTTCATCTGTTTAGAGTAGATGATCACACAGAAAGCTTTTTTTTTTTTTTGTGTCTATGCCAAACAGCATTCTCCCAAGAAATTGCTTTCAGCCATGGAAAGGTCATCTATGGGAGTACAGAAATATAAACTGGCAAGAAAATTACTGGATTTTTTATTTACACTAATATTGACTTTTTAACACATATTTTAAGGTTGAAAGAATTCTGTGCATAGATATGAATTAAAATGAAATGCTCTGATAATTATTTTTAAACTGTAGCATACATCTTACTGATCACCACTCCAAATTAATTAATTTTAGATACAGTAATAGCTGTCCACAGGTCTGTGTGCAAATCCACTCAATATTTTAATAACTCAGTTTTTAAGGTCTGTATAGGTCTTATTTCATTGGAAAGAGGTGTAAAATTGAATTAAATAATTAGAAATATTTTCAACTGTCAAGTGTAGATAGAATCCAATTTACAACAGCTTCGTCAAATAATTTAGTACCTGTTCAATAATAATGTATTCAGATCTGTTCCAACGTGTGTGATTATCCTGTTAGCTGCTCCCTTTTCCAAACTGATGAAGTATATTGACATTTCCCTTTAGCATGAAGTAACTTAAATTATAAGGTCCTATGTCCAGTATTTCTGATTTAAATCTGTTTTTAAAACAGTTTATCAAACTTTCACTAAAACAGAGCCATGGAAACATTTAATTGTATAAAACAGACTTATTCATCTATTAGGAATAGAAGAGCACGTGTCATAGGACCACAAATTTTCTAGTGAAGCCAACAAATCCTATAGGACAAAATCATGTCAGTTTTTAATGAAAGAGCCCTGTCAAGGCTCTTTCACCTCCAGGGACACAGAATGCTAACATAGTACCTATTATTCTTATGAATAGTTATCAAGTTTAAATTTCTTTTACCTCGATGAAATCATATCGAGTTCATTATAATCTCATTTCCTAATCTAGAACCACTTATTTTACTCATATTAATACTAATACCATGTGTATACTTAATAATGTCTACATTTTTATTTTATGGGAAAATCAAAGGATAACCTGCTATTGTAAGTTGCATATCAAATGCAAATTCAGTACACAGATTTTTAATAATTTTTTATTACTATATTTTTGTCAAATGACAAAATTTTCATAACTGCATAAGTGGAATTTTGTTATTCCCAAAACCTGGTGTCTCACACTTTTTTCCAATACCCTTTCCTCCATATGCATTACTCTGTATATATCTGAAAAAGGTTTTTTGACAGACTTACCTAGGTTGCACAAAAGTCGCAGCACCTAAATTCTTGATGAATGCCTCACTAAATAAATTGAAAAGGAAATTATATGTTGATATGGATTCCAAAGTCATACAGAATTCCTATATATTTTCCCTACCTAGTGAATCCTAGTAAAAATAATGCAAGATATTAAGTTTTTAGATTTTTCAAGTGTAGGCATTATAAAAATAGTTTCCTGGTTTGTAGCTTCCCAGATATGCTTTTTCCTCAGTAAGATACATCCTATCTTTAAATGACTGCTGTGTTGGTTTTTTTTGCATGTTTTTCTGTTGAACATATGTCTGGAAAAAAAGGTCTGTATTCTTATCTAGTTTAAGCTCGAAGTTTCTAGAGCAACACCACTAAAATTAATTGAGTTTTTAATCATGTATCTGGAATTCAATTTGTTTCCTTCATAACCTCCCTTAGGGTGTGATAGAAAAGACTTTATTCCTGCAATTTTTTTGGTTTATGGGTTGTTTGGTTGTGGCTTTTTTTTTTTAATATATCATTTGATTAATGTAATAAAACATCTGAACTGGCTTTGATATAACTATTTGAAATACTGCTGTTCATGGAAGAGCAATACGTACCATGATTTTTAAGTCAGAGCTAAAGTACTTCATGTTTCAAGCTTCTCTGTCCTAAACTGTTACCTCTGCACAGTGTAGAGGTAAGTTTAAAGGTAGTGCAGGTAGGTCTTCACTGTATTTAAGTCACTGCTGTGTCACAGAATCACATGTTATGGGTTGGAAGGGACCTAGAAGATCATCTAGTCCAACCCCCCTGCCAGAGCAGGGTCACTCAGACCAAGTCACCCAGGAACAGATCCAGGCGGGTCTTAAGTGTCTCCAGAGCAGGAGACTCCACAACCCCCGTGGGCAGCCTCTTCCAGAGCTTTGTAACCCTCACTGGGAAAAAGTTTCTCCTTGTGTTTACCCTAAACCTCTTGTGCTTCAACTGACTCCCATTGCCACTTGTCCTGTCATTGGGTGGCACTAAGAAGAGTCTGGCTCCATCCTCCCTACACTCACCTTTACCATATTTATAGATGTTGATGAAGTCCCCCCTCAGTCTCCTCCAGGCTAAAGAGCCCCAGCTCTCTCAGCCTCTCCTCATAAGGGAGATGCT
>JANHGL010019531.1:5598-21475 GCA_024611195.1 Ceyx melanurus | reverse complement strand
CTAGTTGAGGGTGTCCCTGCTCCCTGCAGGGGGGCTGCACTAGATGCCCTTTGGAGCTCCCTTCCAGCCCTAAACATCCTATGATTCTATAATCTGCATACATCAAATAATTTTGAAGAGACCTGTAAATATATTAGATACAGGAATGTCACGTTTCAGGATTACTTTTGCTGATGCACTCCAATGCAAACCTTTTATAATAAATTTTTTTATTATTTTTTTTCCAGGAGCAGAGGATTGTGATGTTTTGTATGAGCATCCAGGCATTAATAATGACCATCTGATCGTGCTTTTGGAAAAATAAGAAGATATTTCCTGGCTACATATGTAGAGTTATGTTTCTTAAGAGAACCAAGAATGAAGTAATTGTGATCTCTGATGGATGAAGGTCACTGGAATGGAAACTAACATCTGTGAAGAAGAACAGGGTTCACTTTATCTTCCATCTGCCAAGTGCCTGGGGACTCCAGAGGAAACCAAGTATGATGGATACCAAAGAAAGGGAGACAACCAGGCAAGTCCATGTGAATGTCAGGAGGTTTCATCGCAAGCTGAGTTGAGTTTGCTGTGTGCACCACCCTTTCCAGAGCACAAGGAGAGCTGGTTGCAGCCTGGCACAGCTGCAGCCTATGTCAGTGCCAACCACCAGCCCGAGGCAAAGCACCTTGGTGAAGAATTCCTCTGCTCTGCAAGGCACAAGACAAAGGAGGATCCTTTAAACCTTCTCTTGCACACAGAATGGCCAGCCCTCACAGGGCAAAAACCAGACCAGACACCAGGAAGGAGTCATGAGATCAGAGTCATAAAGCAAACCCCAAGTGCTATCACGTTTGCTGATTTTGAGTGTTTGTCACATGGAGCCAACACCAGACCCCACAGCACAGCAGAAGCAGGAGGTTTCTCAGCTGCAGAGGAAGAAGCTGGTGGAGATGGGGATGGACTGTTTGCAGAGCTGCCTCTGCAGGCAGTGTTTAATGGTCTTCACAGAAGGCATGTTCCTCAGAGAAAGCAAGACAAACATCAACTTACTCAGTGTCAGCCCCCGTGCCATTTAGCAGACAGCAGGGATTGTCCTGGGAAGGAACTGAAGGACCATGACAAGGAAGAACAACAGCTGGAGCTGGAGGTAATGCAAGCTACCTTTTTGTTCCAAGTGTGTTTTAAAGTGTGCGGTTTAATGCCAGTTACAGGACAGGCAGGAGATGTGCAGACTGTTATGCAGTGATAACTAATGTGAATTACAGAACTGAGAATATAAACCTACAGTTAAATTATACCAGGTTTTTCCATTAGTCAAATCTATTTCTTCAGCTTGGCCAGACTTCTATTAACCTGAACTTCAAAGTGTTTTTTCTATTTTCCCTTGCTTGTTAAAATGGGAATATTCCCTCAGTTTCCTCTGCTCCTCCAAGATGTACATGTCATGTACAGCCTTTATTGCCTGAGTGTGGATTGCTGCAAAGGGGAGGATCTCAGGTTTACTCTAAAAGTATATTTCTTCATGTTGAAAAATAGAAAAAAAAAAAAGGAGCAAGTGAGTTATATTTTTTGGTACTGGAAGAACAACAGTTTTCCAAGTGAGTTCTCAGCAGTTCTTGACCTCACAGCAGAAATTAATCTTAAGCTGCAGGTCAGCCATACCTTTCCTCCCTCTCTCTTCTCCTCCTCCAACTCTTTTAAAAGTTATTTTCCATCTAAATCTGCTCTATGCCTTGAAAGTAAAGTGGACCTCTAGACTTTTACCCAGTATGTTTTATTTTTCTCTGTCTGCAATTCTCCTTTTATTTCTGGTGCCCTGTTGGTTGAGTGTTGCATATAGGTGTAACTTACAGAAGAATCCTAGAAAAAAAAAATTGTTTCTTAATGTTACCTTGCTCAGCTGGCTCAAAGAGATGCCATTCCCTAGGAGTGACAGAGACGAGGTACACAAACAGATAATTTAGGTAATTAAGGTAGTATTGACAATATCTGTGATAGATTTGGTCTTCAGACTGCAAACTCAAAGGCTTTAGGAGGAGTCTGGAGAGTCAAGAGAGTGGCCAGTGCAATGCCAGCAGACTGCTCTCTGTGTGCAGCACTGGGTAGTGCTGTTGGGGCAGCTACAACATCACCTTTCACCAGGAGTAAATCTTTAAGTAAAGCTGTAGTGTTGATGAAAACGACATTGCTTTGGACTTTTAAAGTTAAGGCAGCTGAACTCTGGAAATGGTTACAGAAAACAGTCCTTTACTTGCAGGAAGATGATCTGGCTTTCCAGTTTTTCTGTCCTTGATGATTCACTTATTTTCGTTAATTTCTTTGTTCTATCCACTTATTTTCATTAATTTCCTTGTTCTATCCTTGTGCTAGAGTTAGGTAAATTTTATCTCCATTATACAGTCATTACCAAGTGACAGATTTGATAGTCATTGTATGAAATTCAGGCTGGAATAATTTGCTGATATGTAATACAGATGTTTCTACAGCATCTGTCCTGCATTTTGTCTGCTCCTGGACTGTGTTTTCTGTCTTCTTCTCACAAACACCAGAAGTTCACAGAAGGAGCAAGACTAGATAAATAAAGACATGCAGGAGGAGATAAATCCACAACAAACCATAGTCTTTTAAGTTAATTATGATTCCTTAAAAGATACATATTCTTCTGTGTGGCTTGTAAGTACTTGTCAAGTGATTGTACCCAGTGAGAAAGGGATCTGAAAATGTTGTCTTTGACAATTAATTTGCTTTATTCAGATGAGATTAATTCAATTTAAACGATGAAAACAGAGCAGCAGTCAAGCCTACAACAATGATCAAGAACAGCCTGCCAAAGTAAGCCTCTTACTTGGATGGCTTCAGCTCTTGTACCCCCCGTGCTGCTGCTCAGTGCCTTGCTCAGCCACCTTCCTGAGAGGTGCTTCACCATTTCCATTAACGAGCCACTGGAATTTAGGTGGAATCTAAGCTATCTGAAAATTGCCCTTCCAATAGTTTCTTCTTCTCTGATCCTGTTGTACAAGAGGAAAAACTAGTAAAGAACATATCAATGCCAAGCACAAATTCCTTCTCCCATTCCTGCCATACTTGGGAAGCTTTTTTCTTCTCTTCACCCTATGAGACTCCAGAGTTTGAGGAGGAGAATGGTTGCAAACTTGTGATGCCTTCTTCACGACAGATAACAAACACAGTTCTGATTATCTCCTTTTGGTTCATCTGCAGACACGGGCTATCCACCCAGCTAGGGGAGCTGCATGCTGGAATCACAGTGCCAGGGAGAACAGAGGGAAGCTGAGGGCAGCAAAATGGGAAATGACTAAGAGAGGAGAAATGCTCTGAGCTTGGGACTCTGTGGCTGCCTTGGTGTGTGTGAGATTTGTATTTTCTATATTTCAGCTGTGCATTCTCCTGAGCTAACGGGTGGAAACACCGCAAGCAGCTCAGCGGCGGCATCCCCATCGCACGCACCCCGCAGCCCCCCAAGCCCGGCCCTGGGGGGACAATGGGGGCAGCGAGCCACAGGCTCTCCGGCGGGAGGCGTCTGCCGCGCTCAGCCTCACCCTGTGCAGGCACGGCTCACGAGCAGCCATCCTGAGAGGGGGGTGCGGGAGCAGCCGCGGGGTACGGGCGCTTCTGAAGCCCCCCACGACCCCATGCCGAGTCCCCGCCGTTCCCCGCTGCGGCCGCCAGACGGCGCTCTCGGGCCGCGCGCCGCCGCGCGGAGCTCCCCGCCAGGTGGCGCCGCCGCCTCGCGCAGCCGGCGGCCATATAAGCCGCGCCCCACGCCCCACAGCTCCCGGTAGCTCCCGGCTCCGCCCAGCGGACACGTCACGGCGGGAGCGGGTGAGGGAGCGGGAAGCGGAAGCGGAAAGGGGGGGAGGTCACGGGAGGGGGGGTCCCGCCCTTCCTCCAGCGCGCGCGAGCCGTCGGAAAGGGCGGGCTCGGTGTGGGGGGGCGGTGAGGGAGGCGTTGGGCACGCGCGCCCGCCGCCATTGTTGTGGGGGGAAGGCGGGAAGGCGGTTCTCTGCGCCCGCGACCCTCCGCCCGCGCTTCAGGGGGGCTTCGTGTTCTCTTCCGCAGCCCCCGCGTCTCCTTCCCCGGCTACTCTGAGCAGGGCGGTCGCCGCTGTGGCGCGGAAAGGCGCTCGGAAGGGTGTGGGCCGAGCCCGCCGTCCCGCAGCGGAGCAAGGGCCGCTCAGGCGCAGTGGGCCCGGCCGCGCTGCCCTGCAGCCCCGCTCCCTGCGGACCCTGCCCTGCCTCGCCTCGGGGTCGGGACGGGCTCTGCCCTTCGTGCTACTCGGCGGTGGTGCCACTGGCATTGTGCCGTGCCCTTGAGACAAGGGTGTGCAGGCAGCACGGTGTGGCCTGTGGTGAAATGTCGCTTCCCAGGCCAGCGCTGGGGAAAGGAAACAGTTTTTGCCTTGTGTCGGCTTTTGTTTGTTTGTTTTTAAAGGGTGTAACTGACAAAGTACTCGTAGGAGGTATCTTGGTCAAATCTGGTGGCCTGGAGGTCATAATCTGAACGAATTGCTTTTTAAGATGAAGTGGAGAAAGCCTTTGTTCTCTTCTGCATGGCTTTGGAGGGAAAAAAACCACCTTTGAGATGCTTTTTGACTGGCTAGTTCTACTTTCTAGCATTCATAATCCTCAGGAGGTTATGTTCTGCAGTTAGCTGCTGCTTTTCACTCCAGTGTTGTTTTGTGGATGTGCCTGTCATAAAATAATGATAATAAAAATAATATGCTTGTCATGTGCTCTGGAGGGACCTACTGGACTGAGTATGTCTGGATGTGCAACTTTGCCAACAAGTATCAGGGTAATTAAAGTTCCCCCATGACAGCCAGAGCCTGGGATTTGTGGACTACTTCTAGCTGCTTGGAGAAGCCTCATCAGCTTTTATCCTGATCAGGTGGCCTGTAGTAAACACCTACTACAATGTCTGCCATATTAGTCTCACCTTTGATCTTTACCCACAAGCTTTCAACCTGCTCCTCACTGCCCCCCAGGCAGAGCTCCATACATTGCAATTGCTCTCTCACACAGAGACCAACTCCACCCTCCTGATTGCTATGAACCCTGAAATAGCAGTGGGGATGGCAAATTCTTTCATTGTAGATAGAATTTTTCCCCAAAAATGGCAATACCTTAAAGTTAGCTACATAAGAATGCTGGTGCCTGAGGTAAGTTAAGGTTTTAGTCACCTGTAAGAGTATTAGTTAAAAAATAAAAACGGTAGCAGTTGGTGTCTGAAGATTCTTTATTGATAGAAACTTGCCAGGTATTACTAGACTTAAGTGGATGGTTCTGTGCTGCCCACAGCTAGATGCTGAGCAGTGGAAGAGGGCACCTGTGTCAGGTCATGCTGCTCAGGGTGTGGTAAGTGCTCCCCCTGCTCCCAATCAGGCACTGCCCTGCAGCTTGCTTTGTTCTGGGTCCAGCAGCAAGATTAAGGTGCTTGTTCTTCCTCTGAAGCCTGCAGTGCCTGTGGCTGCAGATAAGCCTATCAGGAGCTTTTCCTCTGAGACACTTGAAGCCCTAAGTTTGCTTTGCCCTTTATAGGTTTGATGTCTGGGATCTCTGTTACATGGGTCACAAAATCATTTTCCTATCACTAACCCTTTTGTTTGCTGTCACTGTTTTCTTCATGTTACTTTTTGTCACTGGTGTCCCAGCAGGGCCAGTTGCAAAGACATAGCCAGTGGTGAACTAAAGTGCAAACACGTAGCTTCTAGGCATGCACAGCTGAGTTTAGTGAGAGAAGATGGAGTCATTTATGTGGTGCACTGGAAGGGGAAATGGAGAAAAGCCAAAACCAACCTGAATCATCCTTAAAGATCAGTTTAATTTGCTTTAAAGTGTAAAACCCTTAGAAGGTTTCATCAAACTCGCAGAGAGCGAGACTTGGGGCAGGAAAGCACAAAGGGAAAGTGACAGGGTGGGAAGGAAAAATGAAATTCCACACGTAGGTGTATTTAAGAAGTGTTTGAGGGAAAAGGGTTCTTTCTGCAAAAGGTTATTTCTTTTAAAACCAGTGGAATAACACTATCTTCATAATAGCATTTCTGTACCTTTTCCTTGGGGAAGCTGCTGAGGTCCTGTTAGCCCATCCTAGGTGAATGCTGCTGTGTTTTGGAGATCAGAAGGATCCAGATTTTTTGACTTTCAGGTGATGTCCCTGGAGAACTTTTCTTTTCGCAGTAGCCTGGCTATGTGCATGGTTTTGCCTGCTGACTGGAGACTGCAGAGCCTTTCACTTCAGATGGACAGCAGTACAGGTCTTGGAAGCAGAAAGGCTTCTCCCTGCTGAGTTCATTACACCTGCTTTCCAGGATGAAAGTGCCACAAGTTAGTTAAAGTTCAGTGGGATATGAGAGAAGATTCCCCTTGAAGGATTTTGTCTTCAGTATAGAAGGCACACACAGATCTATTCTGAGCATAAAAAAGTCCTTTTGTATTCTAAATGTCCTTCCCCCGCGCCCCGGAAGAGTATTTTTATAAGGAAATAATCTGGTTTCCTCCCCCAGCCTCTGAAGGCAAAGCCAGCAGTAGCCCAGAGACCTTCTTTCACACAGAGCTGCTTTTGAGAATGGAGGAACAAAATGTGAAATACTTTCACAATATAAATCTTAGCAGATCCAGGCTGTACATCAGACAATTTTATCTGAAAGTATTTAATGTTCAGGAGGGGGTTAAATAGCATTGGTATTTTTAATGTGGAGATTGAGTGTATCCCTGGAAGTTGTGCAGTGCACTAATGATCGGGACAATTGGACCCATTGAAGGGCTCTGCACTGGAAGCCATAAGTTATGGGACACATCTGGAATGGTGCCATTTTCTCATAACCCTTCCCTTGGAAACCTTTCTGCTTCCAGCATGGGATGAGGTCTGGCAGGGAGGGTGACTGTGACCTCTGAGTGTTCTATATGGACTCC
Organism: Ceyx melanurus; assembly: GCA_024611195.1. Classification (NCBI taxonomy): domain Eukaryota; kingdom Metazoa; phylum Chordata; class Aves; order Coraciiformes; family Alcedinidae; genus Ceyx; species Ceyx melanurus. The sequence continues at coordinate 14,567 of JANHGL010019531.1, read as the reverse complement.
TTCATTGCTGCCACATTCCTGCAGGTTAAATTTAGTTTTGCTGGCAGCTATCACACCCGTTGCAATAAGCTGATGGGCTGAACACTGAAACAAATATGCCTTTTATCACAGATGTTTTTGCTGAATAAGATTAGTGCAGAGCACTTGAAAGATGAAAACCAGAGCGCACAGGACTTTGTTCCAAAAGGCACAAATAGTTGAATGTCTGCAATGTATTTACTTCTCCATCTGATGAAAGAACAAGTAAGTGTTTAGGTGGGGGACCATAACCTCGAGCCCCATTTCACCTCCACAGTTTGCTACTGGCAGAAAGGAAATTTCAGTTATGTAAGTGAATGTAGAGTCTGAATGTGTAACAAAAACACAGAGCATGCTGTTCCAAAACAAAGTGTGGAAACAGAAACCTACAACTGACTTTTCTGTTTGGCCAACTGCTACATGTGTGCTAGTAAATAGTAAACGATGGGGTTAGTTCTTCATCTAAAATAACTATGTGAAGCACAATAGCTGTCTTTGTAACTGCTTCAAGGAAGTGCATACCACTTCATTTTATAGTTAGTGCTGAGGGTGATAATTCTGGTTTGATAGCTCTTTTGAGCACTCTGACAGCATCCAACCCAGTGACTGGAGATGCTTTCCTTGTGAGCAGGGTGAGCAGAATGGACTCCTGGCTTGGAAGCCCTACTGTGCAGGCTGTGTTTCTGGATGCAAGCAGCATCGTGTGTTTGCTGTTCAGCAGGAGTTCCAGGCCACCTTTGGAACATGTAGCCAATCAGCATTTGTTCCAAATGGGGCTTTTGTGACCAATTTCCAATTACTGAATGGCATTTGTTAACTAGGTCCATTTGGCTTTATCCTGAAAGATAATTAAAACCCATCCTTCTTCCCCTTAAGAGACACAGTATAGTCTTACTGAACTAAAAAAGAGTGAGTGGAGAAAGCTGAGAGAATAATAATAGTTTGGGCAAACTCCTTAGAACTTTTATTTTTAAGAAATGACTGTGGTTTGAGTTCTGTTACAGCAAACATTTTTAAAAATAGGGGGGCTGTCTCTTCCAGATGGATTATATTGTTTCAGCAGGTAAATATTTGTTGAGATAAATGCAAAGTGTGCTTACACATGGAGCTGTGGTGGGGTTTTTGCAATATACTAGCATGCGTACTCTTCCATGCATTTGGAATGTCTTAGAAATATCTCAAAGCCTTCCCCTCCCATCTTTGTATTTTCTTTAGAAAAAGCTAAATTAGAAACATCTCTGCAGCCCCACTGAAATACTTTTTTCCTGTCATGGAACAGAAAATGGACTGTATGCACTTGTGTAAATCACTTCTTATTGTATTCCAAAATCCAAACTTCTAATGTAACCTTCCATATCTGTCCTATGGCAAATACAGTTTTTGCACAGCTGGGGGAAGTCAGATGCATTTTACTGTTTTCCTTGTGCAGCTGTTACCTCAGAGTTGTTTACCACTGCTGAGTAAGAAAGCACATTTTCCTTAAATTATGCTGACTGTGCTGAGGAATAGAATGTTCATATTTGATTGTGGCAGACTTTCTACATTTGCTGGAATACACTGGGATCCAATCAAAGTATCTGTTTAAATCATTTTAACAGCCAGAGAGCAGCTCAGAACTTGTAACTGCATTTCAGGAAAAATACGGAGGTCTCAAAAATTTGCAGAATTCCACGTAAAGATTTGGAAAACTAAAGTTTTCTGTGCTTCAAAACAAAGATAATTGTAGCCCCTCTGAAGGGAACGTGTGTCTGGGTGATGTGGGAGCAGGGGTCTGACTCTCTGGGGCCTTGTTCTTGGCTGCTATGGCGAGGATGAGCAATTCCAGTGGAAATCCTGTCAGTGTAGTAGTGGCCTGTTTGTAAAGCTTTATTTCTACACCAGCGAGTAAATCACAGTTATCTCCCTGTCTCACTGGAGAGACTCTCATAAAGAAACAAATCACCACACAGATTTATCAGGCAGGAACAATAGCAGGATCCCTCTGAATCCCCTAGGCATTGTGGAGTGTTGGTATGATGCTCTGCGGCTGTTGGCAGGATGGCAATGCAGTTACTGTGTTTATGCTCAGCCATTTAGAATTGTTTGCTGCTAAATTGTCCTCTGTGCAAAGATATGTATTGCTTGTGAAAGTCAGAAAGATGAAGGAAGGGAAATAGCTTCAGGACAGACCAATCTGGAGAGCAGCAGCTACCCACAGTGACAGGGAGGTCAGTGTGAGTGTGTTTTTCTTGAGGCTCATTGGAAAAGATGTGGATAGGGCAAACAAGGCTTGATGCAGCAGCATGCACAAGGACTGCCATGGAAAGATGCTCAAGGGAGGCACTGGAAGGGATTTGGAGAAAAACGAGGAACAAGGGAAGTAGTTTTGGCAGTTACACTGCAATGGATTAATGATTTTATTGTACAGCGAACCAGTTTGGATGCAGGGGGGAGATGTAGCCATGAAAACAGAAAGTGTTTGGGACCACTAAAGTGTTCCCAACAGGTGAAGAGAGGAAAGATGCAAGACTTGACAGATTTGGGTTATAGTAAGGCATAAATGGGGTGCACAAGGTGACCTTTAATGTTATTATTCTTAATGACAATAAGCAATCAGTGGAGGGAGGCTACATCAGAAGTGACATTGAAGGTACTTCGGTTTTGGATTCGTTGTGCTTAGCCTGAGCTGGCAGTGGTTCACCAAGATGAGGTGTTAGCCATTCAGATCCACAGAAGTAGGCTGTGATTGAGTATGGAGATGGCATCAGCTTTGGAGGGATAGCTGACACTTTCTAAATGGAGACAAGTTGCTCAAGGACGGGGGAAGAGCTGGCCAGCTTTTTCTTTGAGAGCTAGAAGAAAAATTAGAGTCTTTAACTTACAAAAAGCTGAATGTTAGAAGACTTCATGTGTGTTTGATTTCTTCTAGACCCAGGCAGAAAAAGAATCTGAGTGGTCAGACTCTATGACATGCCTGATGAAGAAACTGGAACAGCTGAATTTAGATATTGAAGAAGCTCTGAGCACTGGCTCTTCTCCCTCCAGTACTCCATCTATCAAAAGGCACAAGCAGCTGGTAAGGATGTGTGTGCCATGTGATAAGCTTGCTAACTTTTAGCTATCAGATGATCATCAAGCCATGGTTTTAAGATCTGGTTGTGTTTCTGCATAAGGCCAAGGAGCTTGGTGTCAAGGATGAAATTAAAGTTTTAACTTTGTAATAATGAAATACAATCTCATTAGACAATTAGTGGTCTAATAACTAGAAATGTCATAGGATGAAACTTGTAAGTTTTCTGTCAATATGCCTTAAAATCATTGCACACATCTTTTCAGAGGGGAATTTGAATCCAGGTGATCACATTTGTTATCTTTTCAGGACAGAATACTGTTAATTTGAAGTTTCAGTGCTAGCCTAATTATTTAAAGGCATAACAGAAAGATGCATCCTTATTAAGAGTTGAAATAATATTTTTGTTTATTTTATCTGAATATTTGTTTTAGAGCTGCATTCCTCTAATTAAAAATATTCTGTGATGGCAGGTGCCATCAACTGATGACACGTTTCCCAAGCTTTTATTGTGAGGGCAAATGGGATTAAGGAGCAATATTATTGTAGTGAATTTTGAATACACAAGGTTTTTTTATAGAAGCAAGTAACTGGAGAGTGAAGGGCATGAAAAATAGGAGTATTTGTTCTCTGGTCTAGGCTATGATTAAAATCAGTTCTTAAGATAGAGTTGTTTGGATTTGCAGCTCAGAATGTTAGTGCTGACTTGAAATTCCTGGAAGGTGAGCTTGTTTGAATGCTTTTGCTGTCACTGGTGTTTCAGTGCTGCCTCTTTTTGTAAAAGCAAATTCTTTAAGTAAACATCTCCATGGATCACAGTGTCAATGTTCAGGTCTCTCAAGGTGGGACATTCAGAATCATGCCTTGAATAAGTGTTTTCATATTCCAGCCAGAAAGTGTTAGCAGCAGAGTGGCCACACTGTCTCTCCTTTTTTCTTATTGTACTTGTCAGTAAGTCAGAGGCAGCTCTGTGGAACCAAGTTAATGTCATCATTAGCCTGTCTGTTAATGTGCTGTTCTGTCTCCTTGTAGGAAACTGCTCAATGTCTTCTGTCAAATATGGTGGCACTGTAGTCTCCTTTGCTGCCTGGAAGTGCAACCTGAGCCATCAGAGTTTAAATGCTTCCTGTTGGGGGGCAGTGGTTTTATAGCTGTGCCTATTCTGCTAAAGCAGAAGACATGGTTTGGTTAGGCATCACTCTTCCATCATTACTTGAACACCCTAGGACAAATCCATGAATGGAGCATTCAGTGAAGGGCATAGATGCTTATATTAGAGGTATTCTTTTAATTGAATAAGACTTTGTCTTTAATGTACATATTCTCTTAACTATTTTGCAGAAGTGTATCTTCAAACCTTTGCCAAATGTTTACCTTGCATCAGAGGAAAAAAAGCTTTAAAAAGATAAAATTCCAGTTTTTATCTTGCAGTTCACATTAAAAATATTTATGACTTGCCTTTATTTACAGGGTTTAAAAAATTCTCTTACAGTGCCCTGCTCAAGTGGAGACAGGCTTTTATGGAGAGCATCAGGGAGAGGGATCTTTGCAAAACAGAAGAGTGGACTATCAGGATGTAGACTGTTTACCTTCCCCACTGTCAGCTGGAGCACGACCTAAGACTGATGTAAGTAGATGCAGCATACTGTAAAAGATCTCTGACTCTCAGGTTTAGTAACCTCAGCACTTACTATTTATCATTACAACTCTCCTCACATTTCTTAGGAGTAATTTGTTCTACAAATATCGCACTATGTGAAGGAGCCTGGGTTTGCAAAACAGGTACAGGTGAAAGTTACTGCATTCTTGAGTTAACAAGACTCTAGGGCCATGGGGTTCATCTAATCTGATTGCAGAAAACACTGATGAAAACTACATCTGAGCTAGTCTCTGGATCACCTTCGTAGTACATGGAAAAAGCAGGCTCTAATTCATTTCATTTTACAATTAGTCTCATTGGATTTTTGATTTTGCTGTTGGTTATGTTGTAAGCAAAAGCATTTAGCTCTGGAGATTTAGCTAAGCCCTATTTCTAACTAATAATGGAAATATTTCTTATGGTTTTTTTTTCACATGGTGCTGTGTGAGACTGCTCCAATCTGCAATTGTAGGCTGTTCAGATCTATCAGGGTTTTCTCAAAGGGCTTTGATTCACTTTCTCAGTAGCCAAATGTAAGCTCTGTTAGGATCAGTGTCTTGGTTCCAAAATGCAGAGGAGTTTTGCCTCTCAATTTTAAACTAGTTGTGTGCCAGCAGTGTCCATGGTCACCATACAACATAAAAATGGCAGAATGGGACAGAAACAAGGGTACTTACAGTCCAAAAGCCTTTCTCTGGCAGTGCCCAACACTGGTTGTTCAGCACAGGAGTGAAGAACAGGGTAAGCAGACAGAAAGCCACCTCAGATTCCTCTGAGATCTTTCTGCTGCAGATATATTGAAGACAGACCCTATATTGCAGTTGTGGAACTAATAGCCCCCAGGGGCCTTTTTTTCCACTAGTTGTGTCTTTTGTATTCACTTATTCTCTTGTTAGCCAAAACATTTTGTAGCAATGAGCACCAAGGTTTAATTGTGACTGTGTAAAAAGCAGTTATTTCTTGTTGTAAATTTGCTGCTGGGTTTTTAATTTAACTGTAATTCTCATGCTGTGAAAAAGTGGGTCTTAGAAATCTTGTAGGAACCATGGAATACCTAAGACTGGTGTTTTGTTATTAGGTTTGTTTTTTTTTTTAGTGTGTCTGTATTTATTGGTACTGAGTTTTATGTACCCATTTCTCTTCTGCTCATTCAGCATCAGGAGGTCTTTTTGCAGCAATTGGCAGATCAGTTTTGTTTTTATTAACCTCTATCATTTACTATCACCAGAAAACTGTCCCTTCTTATTCCTCCATTTTCCAGATCATTTATGAGTGTATTGAACAAATAGCTGTGAGACACTCAGGTAATATCCACCCACTGTTAAAGAAAACAGCCAAATGTTCCTCATTTGTTTTCTTGTTTGTTTTTTCTTGTAGTTAGAAATGAAAAGACATTTTTATGTCTGTTTATTTGTTATGTCTCCTTGACAACATAGTTTGAGTGTGATAGAGAATCAGGCTTTTTGAAGTGGAGGTTCATTGTATCAGCCAGATCCCTGGTATCTGCATCATCATTCCAAGAACTTGGCCTCCAAAAGCCATAGTCACACTTCCCTCTTAGCCTGTGTTGCCACCCATGTGTTTGTTCTGTTCCTAAGCACACTTGCTGCTCATTTTCTGCCATGCACATCAGTCCTGCTAGCATCTCTTCCACAGATAACTCAGATTTTCAGCTAGACATCACATATGCCACCCTCCATTCCCCTGATCCCAAAGCCAATAGCTTTTAGCAATAATTACACATTAAGTCAATGGCTCAGCAGTTCATTCTCCTGATGAGGTGCTTATCTCGAGTTATCTAGGCAATTTTGATTAAAGCAAAATCTATTATATTAAAGGTATCTTTAAAACTGCTATGCTATTCATCTACCAAAGGATAATATGCATACCATCATAAAAAAACCTTGTCATTAAACGAGCCTACTCCTGTTCACTGAATTGGAAATGTGAAGGTGGCTCCCCTTGCTTACTAATTGAAAAATTATTGTCTCCCTAGTAGCTGTTTCCTTTTCCTAGAAAATAAAGTCCCTGTTTTCCATATCTACAAAAGCACTTTGTTCTGATTTGTTGCTTATTCCAGTTGTAATAGCTGGTATAATTCTGGAAAAAAAATGTATTTGCCAACTTTGTTTAGGTTTTACCTTAACAAAGGTAAATTCAGGTACGTGCAAGTATTGAAAGAAAGGCAGTTTGGGGGGTTTGGTTTGGTATGGTTTTATTTTCTAAAGTCTGTATTTCTCTGTTTGTTGAAATTTTGTTGAAATACTGGTAGATAAAGAGCTGTTCCACAGGTCACTGCCATGGTTATGGTCTGGCATCTAATGGGCAGTGCCTAATTCTGTGCACTGTACAGAGGAAACCTGGAGAGCCAGGTGGTCTAAGAGGGCTAACATTGTGCAGGTAGCACAGTATCTTCTGCAGTTTGCACTCTGAGTTTGTAAGGAAATGAAAATGACTGGTACCAAGGTGGGCTTTTTCCTCTGGTTGTGATAAGTCTGCTTTCATGTTTGCTTTTTAAGTACAGTTGATGAGCACAGTTTTGATTTCTTACTTTTAGTTCCACAAATAGCTTGAATTTATGAAGCCAAGAGGGCTAAAAATAATAATTGTATAGTTTTTAACTTGGACTCTCAGTCAGGTTCACTGCTTAGCTACATGAATACATGGTGCAAGAGAGGATCAGAGGGGCTGGAGATGAGACTGGATTAACTGATTCTTTCAGCATCAGAACCAGCTTCTGTTAGCTGAAGTTGTTTGTAGAACTCTGGTTTATCTGTGCTAAGCTACTTGTTCCAGAAAATGGGGATCCAAACAGTGCCTTGTGTCCCACATGACTGAGAAGTGTGATTCTTTAAAGATCATTAATTAACAATTAATTCTTCTTGGGTGTGGACAAGATAATTTGGTGCAAGCTGTCAAAATAAACACCTGTATAAATGTGTAACGAGAAATGGTCAGGAACCATAGCAGCAAATGATACCATGCACATGCAAAGAGAAATAACCTCACTTCCATGCAGTTAACTTCATTGATTATAAAGTGAAAATTATTTCTCTCTTTTCTGCTGTTTGCATGTCTTTCCCCAGCAGCTGGGCTCATGCTTTTAGGTGCAATACACTAATTATAAATAATAATAATATAATTATAAAATAAACTGTCACCCTGTTTATTTAACTGGGTGCCAGTACCATTTTCTACTATGTTCTGTAGCAGCCACAGACAAGAACAGGTGATAGCCTGGCTCCAAGGGTGAGACTGGCAGGCATGTGCTGGGTTGGACCCTAACAGACTGTCTGCTGTATTTTTGTCTGTGGGATTTGTTGAGCAGTTTTCTTCAGGGAGGTATGTAGCTGTCTCCTGTCTGTCAGGTTTTTGCCTAGTCTTTTTCAGGCCATATAGTGTATTTGTTAAAGCAGCATAAAAAAAAAAAAGTGTGAATATGTTCTCTATCTATAGTTTTATCAAAATAATTTATTTTTCAGTGTAGCTGTTCCTCATTTTCATAAATCTTGGCCCCTTTTTGTGACTCCTGTCATCGTGGCAGGGCTGTCCTGGCTACTTCATATGTTGATCAGCCAGCACTGATTGAGCTGGAGCCTTTGGCTTTACAATAGTTGCTCCCAGCAAGAGGAAAGTGAAGAGATGAAAACACTGCCAGAGCTGTGTAGTTAAAAACGTGTCCTGCCTGGCCTGCCAAAGTGCTTGTGTGGTGCTGTAGAGCTGGACCCCAAGTCCCACTTCAGCAGTGGTGCAGAGGTCTGAGATAATGGGAGTTTGCAGGCTCTTTGTACTCTGGAGAGCTGGTAGTCTGCTCTCTCCTGTTCCCACGCCGGGGAAGGAGGCAGCTCCATCTGTGACAGGCCAGAGGCAGAGGCCAGCACAATGCCCATGCAAATGAATCCAGCCAAGAGTGCATCCCAGCCTCTAACAGAGATAATCCCTCTCAAGGTACAACTTTCTCTCGTGCTCCTGCTGGGAGGAGGCATCACTGCCTGACTGCCACCCCTCCTCCTGGGCTGTACAGTATCTACAGCACTGACATGGCATTATGCAGCCCTTTGTGTAAGTCATGTGCAGTAAAGCTGGCAGATGTAGGAAGGCTCAGGATTCTGCTTGACTTGAGCAGCTTTTTTTTTACACAGCGCTGTGGTTTGGATTTTTTAGCTTTGGGGTATACCCAGTCATTTCCCAAGACTTTTCTTACATCTTTATGTAACTCATTTTTCTCAAAAAAAAAAAAAAAGTAGATATATGTATATTTTA
>JANHGL010019530.1:0-10566 GCA_024611195.1 Ceyx melanurus | reverse complement strand
GGGTTGGACTAGATGATCTTCTAGGTCCCTTCCAGCCCCTAATATCTGTGATTCTGTGTGATTCTGTGATTCTGTGATTCTTGTTTATTGATGAAGTGTTTCCTGCAGTGTGAGGTATTTCCGAGCAGCCTGTTCAATCCTAACGTGGCACACAGCAGTTTTCCTACTAAAACTAAACTAAACTGGTGTGACCAGTGTTGTAAACTGGGGGACACATAACCCACAGCTTCAAGCCCTGAGCTGTGAGCACAACACCTCCTCCTCTGGCTGTGGTCTGAGCCCAACACCTCTTTCCTCCTGCTTGCAAACCAGAGGTAACCTGCTGCTTCATAACACACTCAGGGTGAAGCTGGTGGTAGAAATTTGTTATTAAACAGAATTTGTGGTGAATCTCTGATTTGTAATTAGATGGAAATGTTCACAACGAGACACAGTAACCTACTTCTTCACCACACAGGACCATTTGAAAGACTGACACCTCAACTCAGGGCCAGGCCTGAGGATTTCACCTCTCCAGAAGTACTTTAAATCTGTGGTGACTCAGCCTGGGGGGAAGTGGGGGGGTGGAAGCCAGTCTTGCTAGGACCAGGAAGAGAAACAGTTTCTCATTTCAGATCCTGAGTGTGGAGCTTTGCTGAGGATGTGATGGGAAGTGGCTCCTGGAGGTACAAGAAATAACTTTGTTAGCAACCAGGGAGCTTCTGAGGAGGGCAAATTCCCTGTCTGGGACAACTTTCTCCAGTACCTGCTGGGGTCTCATGCAGATGGAGATGCCTATGTGAAAAGAGTGCTGGGGAACCCACCTGAAAGAAAGGTGCTTGTCCCTGACTAAACACAGATTACCAAGCAGCACCCATGGTACAGGGGCCTCAATGTTTTAGAAAATTATATATTAGTAAAATAATTTAGTAACTCTATAGAAAAAGGGGGAATGATATGGGAGCCTCAAAGGGCCCAATACAGGGTCTCAAAGGCCGTTGTTTCCTGACTAAGAATGTAGCAAACAGGTGTCACTGCTTTCCCACTGCTGCTGCCTGGTGAGCAATGGAAGGAACAAGTGTGGAGACAGCCACAGAAACAAACACTCTTTGAGGATCAGGAGTGGCAGGGAGGCAGCAGTGGGGCTGGGGGATGCTCTCCTGTGCCTCAGTGTCCTTGAAAATAATAAGCCAGCTGCAGAAGATCCAGCCTGGACTAGTTAGGCATTGGAATGGGCTGCCCAGGGAGGTGGTGGAGTTCCCATCCCTGGAGGTGTTCAAGAGTCACGTAGATGTGGTGCTGGGGGACATGGTTTAGGGACACTGGCAGTGCAGGGTTAGTGGCTGGACTTGATGATCTTCCAGCCAAATCATTCTATGATTCTGTGGCAGAAGAGTGTGCCAGAAGTCCACAGAGCATGCACAAGGCTGAAGGTCACTAGCAGTGAGGAAGAAGAGGCTGCAGCTTCATCCCAAACGACCCCTAAAGACACCAGCAGAATTCCCTGTGCTTGCCCAGAGGGGAGGAGACCTCATCTCCATGAGAAGGGGGACAGATCATGCAGATGTACAGGCAAGTTACAAAATTGAATCAATATGAACACCCAACTCTGGAGATGTTTCTACTTTCTTGCCAGAGGGTGCAGGTTTTTGGTGAGGATCCCCCCCGTGCACCCAGGGCCAAATCAACACCCTGCTGTGCAACCCATGGACTGGGGACTCTGTTTCCCACCTGTCACCCAAAGGTTTTGGCCATAGGCAAATTCATTAGTTGATGATATCTTGCTATACTGATAGGACCTTGGAAACCTCCTACCTCTGGAGCTGTTGCTCTGACTGAATTTGCTACTATTGTCCTCACTTTGAAGCACAGCTCTCTCCCTTACCTCCTCCAAGGTCACACAGGATGCCTCAGGCAGCCTCTCAGGGAGTGCAGCAGCCCGAATAAGGACAGGAGTCTCACTAGCACCCAAAAGATGGGGCAGCCTAGGAACAAAGGGAGAGAGGTTTTAGTTACTTAGAAAAGTGATCTCAAAGCCACCTGAAGGTCTCTTGTGTGGGATGGAAGCAATAACTGAAAAGCTTCTGCCCTGAGAGCTCAGTTGATACAGATTCTGAACAGCAGGTTTGAGGCAGGGCAGTTTCTGTCTTGAGTGCTGCATTCAGGGGGAGCTGAGAGCCCCACAGTTGAAAACCACCACAGATGGATGGCATCTTGCCTCTTGGAGAGGCAGCAAAACCCAGCACTGGCTCACTTCTCATTTGGAAGAGAAAAACCACCCTCTGGCATAACACCCATGAGAGGCTGCCAAGCCTCATCCTCTAGCAGCGATAACACGCTGCCCCAAGGGGGAGTGATCAAGCAATTGAAGCCTGCCCTGCAGAGTTGAGTAAAACTGGAGCCAAACGGTGCCAGACTGGATTTGGGTCTAGAGTTCTCTGCTGAACCTGACCTGGATGCACAAAAGGTGCTTCTGGAAATAGGTTCAGGAAACTTTCTCCACTGGTTCCTCTTAGAAACCAACCTGGAGGGTCCCTCCAGCAGCCCCTGGCATAGGAGCACAGGCCTGGTGGCAGGGGATAGGTCACAGCCCCCACATCAAACCTGCTTTGTTCCTTTGGTGACCACGTATGTACCAAAGTTCTCCTGACAGAGTCCAAGAGGAAAACTCTTGATAGATGGCTTCTAGTTGTTGCCGAGGTCAACTCGCTCTATGAAATGTTTTCTCAAGAAATTAAGTATCAGTGATGTATTTTTTTAAGCCCTGACCCTTAAAGCAATAAAACTGAGCTGAAGATGCTCCTCCAAATTAAACTGAGCTCTGTAAGAAGCCTCTTTCCTGAAAATCCTCCCATGGACTGCAGGTGATGCAATACAGGAATGGCATCAGCAGTTCAGATGTGCCACTGGTTCTTCCCTCTCTGACTCTTCCAGGCAGGAGTCTCTCATGTACCACGTTGGTGCCATGTTTTTAACAAGAATATCACAGAATCACAGATATTAGGGGTTGGAAGGGACCTAGAAGATCATCTAGTCCAACCCCCCTGCCTGAACAGGATCACCTAGACCAAATCACCCAGGAACAGATTAAATGGAGTTTGGAATGTGCATGGGGTGCATCAGAAACCCAGCAGTGCTGCAGAGCAGGAGCCTGCAGTGCCTTGGTGTTTCAGCATGCCCTGTAAGGCCCAGTGGTGGGCAAGGAGCAGCCCTCATGCATTGCCCTCTGCCTTGGCTGCCCTGGTATCCGAGCCTCTCACCAAATTAAATATTAAATGTTCTGAGGGGATTGTGTTTCTTTTGTTCCTCTGGCAACTGAGATCTCGAGTGCTCTCAAGTCTCCCTGACTACACGTTTTGCAGGTTCATGCCTTAATGTTCTTTTAATGCTGAATTTAATACTCTGGAGCTCTTCCCCCACACGGCTGCATCCAGCAGCATCCAGACCCAGGAAGGCAAGAAGTGCTGTGGGGCAGAGGCTGGGCTGTGTGGACAAGAAGGAAGCCACGTTTATTCTTGGCAATAAGGATCTCACCACAGCCATCCACACTGACAGCAGCTGCTCCTTAGAGAGCCAAGGGCAGCTCTCACTGTCAGAAGCCAGCTCTACCCACAGACATGGTCTCTAGGAGTGGTGGGGCTCCATGTCAAATCACCAGTTCCAGGGTACTGGGTGTAGGCCACTGTTTCTTCTCACTTCCATCTACTTTGAGCAAGTAAGAGCAACTCCAGTTTTGTCTGAAATCAGAATGTGAGATTTCTTAATATTTCTGCCACCTGGAAATGAAGCATGTCTTCCTACCACAAAAGCTGAAGCCCCTCAGCTTTGGGAGTAAGGCTTCCCTGCATGTTTCCACTGCAGAACATCCTTCAGGAGCACATGGACCAGCAAACAGAAGGTGTCTGCTGCATAATTACAGCACTGACAGACCCATTGAACCTCAGCAGCTGCCACTGGGGAGATTTAATTCATTCCCAGTATTGCCTTTTAAACTTAAGTGGCACAGTAACAAACACATCTTTGATCCAAGTAGGAAATCATTTGGAGCTTTGTGTTTCATAGAGCTGAAGCCCTGGGAAAATGATGTCTTTGTTGGCCTCAGTGACAATGCAGCCTCACGGCAGGCCCAGCACTGCAGGCTGGCAACCCTCTGATGGCTGCAGATGTATTTGGACATATTTAGTCTGGAATCAATGTGGAAACAAGGACATGAATTCAGCTGTGCCACTGAAGTGCCTATAAACTACACACATGATGTCAGAAAGGGTTGGGGAAGGGAGAAAGAGCTGAATTTGCCCAGTTCCACGAGCGAGCTGGTTGGTCTCTAAGTCCCTGTCCTCATGCTGCTTCATGCCATGTTGGGGTCACTCCTTCCTCCCTCCTCTGCAGAGGAATGACTGTGTTACAGGCTCAAATAGAGTCCTTAAAGGATGGATGTTCTTAACATCTGCCCCTCATAGTGCATCACAGTGAAGAAGACAACAACTGGCACCTTCTGCTGGCAAAAGTAGACCTAGCTTTGCCAGCTTTACAACAGCAAGGGCATGGAGGAGGCAGCATGGGCCATGGATATTCAGTGATGGCTCATGGACAGCCATGGACATCATGGACAGTGGTCCCTAAAAACTCCACTTGCTCACAGTGGCTCGTGGGCTTTGGTTTGGTCATGGGGCTGGAGAAGCTCTCTGTGTTTTCTTGCTAAGAAGTTAGCACTGGGGCTAAAACACCAGTCTGATGGGGGTCTTTTTTAGCAGTACTCTCCTGGATCCTTTAGAAATGGCTTAAATGCTTCATTTCTTAGAAGATTGCTTTCAAAATGCAATTAAGAGAGTTCCCAACAACCCCACTTGATCTTGTTTCCTGGTGGGGGTAACTGTAAACACAGGCAAGCAAAATATTACTCTTATCTACAACAATTTAATCAAGCAAGAAACAGAAGGCAGCTGGCACTGCAAAACCTGCCCAGCAAGAATTTCAAGCTGCTGGAGGAGGGGGGCCATGGGTCTATCTAGGCCCCTTTTTTCATTTCAATGACCTGTGCTCAGACTAAGAAATTCTCCTGCCCAGAGTCATCTGGTATCTGTGTAATATCCAGTTAAGTGGCAGCTGCACAGGGGGGCAACCTGAGGCCCCTGGTGAGGAGCTGGCATTGGGGTGAACAATACCTGAGCCAGACAGGCAAGGGATGGGAAGCTTGAGAAATAATTAATGAGCTGCAGGCTCTGGCCCCACTGGGCTGCCACGGACTGTTCACCTGGAGCTGTGTTTTGCTTCACCTGGATCCCTTTGTGCTGCTGGCAGGTCAGTAAGGGACTGGGACAACCAGGTGGAGCTTTGGAGAGAAACGGGCAGAAGATCCCTCGAGGTTTCAGCATGAGAGAAATCTCTTGGAAAACCTGCTGCTGAGCCACAGAGCCCTCCTGAGTGGTTTATCAGAAAACTGCCACTATCATTAGAGGGCAAAAAGATAAAATCATTGTAGGGAAATGCAAGAGGATTCCAGCTTCAGTTGAAGCAGATTTGCAGCACAGGCCAGTGCCTGAGCTGCTTTCATCTTTCATTGCAGAAAACACCCCTGAACATCCCTGCAGCTGTAGAGCTGCAGCTAGAGAAGAGAAATGCTGTTGATTCCTCTGCCCTCGGACAGCTCAGGGAGATGTGCGGGTGAGGACGGTTGTTTGTATAAATAAATGCTCATTCTTGGCAGTGGAATGCAAACTATGCTGGAGGGCTGGAACCAGACCGCTTGGAGAGCTGAGGCCAGAGCAAGGGAGAGATGAAACAAGGTTGTGGGGAGGAACCTCATGTTCATTTTTAGCAACTTCAGAGAGTTTTCTCAGGCGTGTTTGACATTTTTAATTATGCTGATGTAGAGACTGTTCCAAGGACAAAAGAAGTCAGGATTACAGGATAAACAACTAGGAAATTTCATACCAGCCGGCGAGGGGTTGTGTTGCCTGTGGGTCTGAAGGCTTTGTGCAGACTCATCTTTCATACTTTTGAGACAGATGGAATTTGAATGTCTTGCAAAATCTTCACCTAGGTCAGGACACTCGGGTCGTGGGCTTTACAAAGTCTTAATCAAAGGCGTGGTTTTTAGGCAGGAAAGAGATTACTCTGAACTGCTGCTGCTTGTCCAGCGAGGTTTCCTGCAAGGGCAGGAAACAACCCCACTGTGTTCCTATCAATTGTCTCAGAATCTGCAACTTTACAATGGAAAACAAACCTGAAATTTCTCACGGAGAATCAGCTCAGCTCTGCAGTATCAGATCTCAGAGGCACAGCCTGTTTGTCTGGTTTCCATGCTCAGATCTTCCTGCGCCGTGCCCGGTGTCTCTCTTCACGCCTGCGCAGCTGGGAAGGAGCTAAAGGAGCTTTGCTGCCCACCTTCCTCCTGGGAGGCTTTGCAAAAAAAACTGCACCTATGTTTTAGTTTCTGTGCCAGAGTGATGTGTGTGGCACCAGAACAGCAGAGTCCTCTTTGAGGTTGAACAGAAACGTTTCAGGGTTGTGACCTTGGAGTGCTGTCTACTCCACCTCCCTGCACAGTGCTCCTGAGCTTAGCTGGAGGAACCTTCCTTCTCTGAGCTCATGGAAAGTCAGGGAGGAGGGATCCAGCTTCTGGCCATGAATAAATCATGACAGGGATGAATTATTCAGCCCTCATCCCTCTAACATGTGCTACATTCAGAGGCTGTATCCCTATTGTGTGTGCTTTCTTCACACACATTACAGATGTGAGACAGGCTAATGAATCTAAATATTCAAATGAAATGAGATGACAAGAATAACTTTAAAGATAGCAGCAAAAAAGCTGCTGAAGGAGCAGTGATCCATCAGGCTGCCATCACACCAGCCAGGGCAGCCTTTGAACTCTGCATCAAGCTACCCACTGTGGTTTGAATAATTGTGATGGTGAATAAACAGTGGCTCAGGAAATTGGAAGCACCATTTGGAGGAAAGAGCTGGAATTATGGGTGCAGGATCAATACAGAAACAGGTCCAAGAACCTGTGTCTAACACAACCCCCCCAGTATGGTTCTTCCCTGGATTTCTCAAAGAAATCATAGAAATGTCTGGGTTGAAGGACCTCTCTGCAGGTCTGGTCCAACCCCCTACTGAGAGCAGGGACATCTGCAACTAGAACAGGGTGCTCAGAGCCTCCTCAAGCCCCACCTGGAATGTCTCCAGGGATGGGGTCTCAATCACCTCTCTGGAAAACCTGCTCCAGTGTCTACCACTCTGGTGGGAAAATACTTCTTCCTTAGTTCTCATCTCAATCCTCTCCTTTCTCATTTAAGCCATTGCCCTTGGCTTTTCACTGCAGGCTTTTGGAAACAGCCCCTCTCCAGGCTTTGGAGCAGTTCCCTGCAGGCACTGGAAGGTGGGTAGCACTTCTTAGATAATTTGAAATCTCAGGATCTTTGCCTTGTGGTGCTTTTTAAGCATCCAATTTCTGATAAACTGTAATGGGTTGAATCAAGAGCAGAACTGGGTCATAATGACCAGAAAAGATGATGCTGTTAAATCAGGATCACTGGAAAACATTTAACTGCACAAAGCCTGTGGCTGAAGTGAGCAAGAACCAGCCATGATCCTGGGGCAGCTCACGTGGACAGTTAATTTCTGCAGTGATGAGCTGCAGTTCTGGTTTAAGTTGCAGGGGGTACAGTCAAACCATAGCTTAATCCACACACACTGGAAGGAAAGGAAAAAAAACCCAAACAACACAAACCTCCTGAATAGCCAGGAAATGGCTAGTTCATCCCTCACAGGAAATGAGTCACCCAAAGGCATCCCCGAGGAGCAGAGAAGATGGGGAAGTTCTGAGCTGCACAGGCTGATAACGGCAGAAAAACAACACGGAGAAGATACTTGTTTTGTCACAGATTAGAAAGATGGAAAGAAGCCTAAAATATGAGCTGTTGTGATTATCCTTAATTTTTTTACGTGTCTGTTAACAGCTGATAGCAGGGAAAATACCTGCAAATGATCTTGGCAGTCCTGCTAACAGAATCAGGTGGTGTTGGAAGTTGGTTTTTGAAACAAAATCGATGTATTGATTGAAAAGGCTTTAAAAGAGACAACAAAAAAGCAGCAGCAATTGCAATGCCCTCTGAGCTGCTTTAGGACTGTCCTGGGAGCAAAGGGATTCAGGAGTTTCCTGGTGCAGGAGCTGTGAGGAGTGGGGGAGGAGTGCAGGAAAACAGTTGTCATTAAACCCAGTATCTGGGACAGGCCATTATCCACACCAGTTGGGGCTCCTGAGCTGTATATTGGGAAGGTTCTCATGGAAGAGGAAGGAGACAGAGGGGGTGGTGGTGGGGGAAACCAACAAATCTTTGCTAGCTTGCAAATGAACTCGGTTCAGTGTCCTGGGAATGAGGTACAGGCTGCAGGGTTATTTTAAAAATACAAAGGGAAAAAGACAGGAAAAGGACCGTTTGTTTTTTGTTTGGGTTTGTTTGGGTTTTTTTTTGTTGCAGAGGGTTTTTCTTCCCTGCGTGGTAAATTAAATTCCAAGAGATAACAGGCAGAAAGGGCTTGAAAAGGAGAAAAACCTGGGTGTGTCCCACCGAAGTCCTTCTAGCAAGTGAGTAACCTAAGCCAGGAGGGTGGGACCCTTTCACTGCATTGTACCACAGAAGCAGATTAATATTTTTCCCCTTCTCTCTCCTCTTTCTTTTTCCCATGGCCATTTTCACATGGGTTTCTTTTTTTTTTTACAAATAAACCAAAAGATAGGTAGAGGCAGGGCCTTCTCCCAGATTTTTCTTAGGCATTTGTTGTTGGGTTTTGTAGTTGGTTTTGTTTTATAAAGTACTATTTTTGCTCTTTTATTTTGTATTTTCCTGCATAAAGTGTTACACCAGAATACCACAAGTCAGCCCCTGATCACTGTGTCTGAAAAAATGCTGCCTAAAAAAAATCCTGTTAATGTGACAGGAAAAAGCCTGGTAAGATATTGCCCAATCAGCATTTCTACTGAGACTAGTGAAGAATCTCCCTGAGTCTGCACAAAGGCTTTCGAGCCCAATCACAACTGCATGGGAGAAAAGCAGTTCTTTGATGGCACCTGTCAATAGCAAATCAGTTATTGATCTTATCAGCGATTGGTACAGAGCATTAATGATGTTTTTCCAAGTCTCTGTGCTGTGTTCAGGGTACTTTCTTTAGGGGAGGCTTCTTTACAAGATGACTGAAATATCCCACAGTAAAAGGACAAAAAAGAGTGATTCTGTCTCCACACCACCCTCTGTTATGAGGGGATTTACACCTATATCCATAAAGCAGATTATTGCAAAGAGAGGATGGGACCATGGGAAACACAGTTTCGAATGAGTATAGTTCAAGAAAGTGGGTTGTGGCTTGAGAAGGGGAGTTAAATTCCTGCTCTGCTTTGATCAAATCACTTTATCTCACAGCTCAGTGCCTCTGAAGTGCATCATTATTTGCCTGGTCTAAGTTGTAAATCTCTTTAACTGTGGCAAAGGCCGAGCCTTTCATATGCAGTATCTAGAGAATAACTGGTTCAGATGGGCCTGCAGCAACAGAGCAGAATCTGCTTTTTTCTCCTGAGACAAGGGACAAATGCCCAGAGAGTCTCATCAGCCAAAGACAGGGCCCTTGGAGCTACCAGCTCTTGGTGAGATCCAAGGTCAGGGGAAGCCCTTGCCTTTCACAAGTGGTGGTGAGAGTCAGGCAGTAAGATGATGCCTGGCCACCAAAATATCCAAAATATTCTGGCCACAGCAACCAACACCATAGTTCATTTGTGGGTGAAAACAATAGATGGCTTCACTTTTTTATTTTTTCCCATATTAATGTGTCTAGTGTAAGGTCCAGAAAGAAGTGAGAATATAAAATGCACGTCTGTACCTGTCAGTTACCTGCAATTCAGCAGAAACACCAACCAAGGGTAAGATTCCGAATTTAATTTGCCACTGTAGTTTAAAGATATTTTTCTAAACCTTCTTGTATCTGACACTGCAGCATGGCAGCTCCCTGCTCCCAGCAGTGCCACTGATCAGGCTCAATGTTTTACTGTGAAAATAGAGGCAGATTGGTGGAATTGTACAAATATTTTCAGGAAAAAAAAATAAAATTAAATAGCCCAAAGCTGGTGGGCTGGTGAGGTAGGAAGAATCCTTCCTTGGGTAAGACCAGTATTGCGTTGCCTAGAAACTGTCAAAACAGGGTTGCAGCTAATGAAGCTGAGATCAATGCAGACTGGACATTTGATACTAGATTCAGTGCCACACTGGGGACCTGTAGTGAGTCAGGGGATGGGGCTGCAGCAGGCAAGGCCAAAGAAAATGAGTAATTGCTACTAGAATTCCCAGTGAGCAAATATCATCTGTATTTAAACAGAGAGGTACAGTGTTTCATCTGTGGAAACACTCTTTCCAGTGTGAGGTCAGTGAAGGGGAAGCAGCAACCTCCAGATGGATGGGAGGATGAGCAAAAGATCTGCTGACTTCCACTGGGATCCCAGTGCTTGTGTCCCATTTCACAGAATCACAGCATGTTAGGGGTTGGAAGGGAGCTAGAAGATCATCTAGTCCAACCCCCCTGCCAGAGCAGGGG
>JANHGL010019529.1:0-19036 GCA_024611195.1 Ceyx melanurus | reverse complement strand
ATCCTGCTCTGGCAGGGGGGTTGGACTAGATGATCTTCTAGGTCCCTTCCAGCCCCTAATATCTGTGATTCTGTGAAACCTGAATCTTAGTTACACCCGTGACTCTGCAATTCTGAACCTTCATTATGACGGCATCTCAAATCCAAAAGTCAGATCTGTGGTTGATCCAAACCCTATGGTTTCGTGGGCTTTTACATAGAGAACAAATGTTGGCCAATGTATGTGGTCTATAATATTTTCTTTTTCTTTACAACTCTGGAAGACATTTTCATCTCAGAAGTTTTCAGCCTCGTTGATGCTTTGCAGGGCTCTCTCCTTGCAGAACCATGGAGTGCTATGTTGCTTTTGGGAGGCTGCCACACCACGATGTCTAGCTCCAGGCGAAGGGGTTTTATTTATTTTTATTTCACATCGTTACAGCTGTTTTCACTTTTACTTCTTTCCATCCTCCAGCAGAATTTCTTCATGGATGTGGCAGCACATGAGGTTTTTTGGTTTATGAGTTGCAGCTAGTTACACAGCCTAACGGATTGTTTCCCCTTAGCTGTAGCAGCAACAGTGTGAAAGGTGATGCTTCAGGAGCTGAGCTTGTTTCAAAGGGAGAGGGAAGAACAGGAGAGTTGTTCTTCCAGAACACTGCTGATCTGAGGTTTTTCTATCTTGTTCCTATTCAATTAAAAGTCCCTGGGTGAGATGGTATCACTCTTGTAAGTGCAAAAAGAAAGCTTTGCTAGAGTATATAGCAATGTAATTTGCACCATAACCGTATGTTTAGTTAAATTGCATTCATGTATATACATCAAAATCTGTCCTCTATAAACTCTGCATAGTTTTGCTATGATTTAAATTTTATTTATCTTTTTTTTTGCAGTCATTACTTTAGTGAGCCTGGTTTTGCTTGTGTGCTTTCTGCTCTTCATTACCTTGGTTTTCTGTTACTAAGACTTTATTAAATGACTTTTGATCTGTTATTTTTACTTTTTTTTTGGTCTTTGAGCCAGTTAAATGATCAATTAAGCTGTCATTGTGAATGAAATCTGAGTACATTTGTATATCAGTAGCAAAAGAAATGTTGGCTGTCCTGCCTAAGGGCTATAACTTAGCATTCAGGCTTTTGTTATTTTCTTGGTTTGGATGAACAGGTAAGTACTGTTACCTTTCATAATAGACTGACTGTTCACAGAGGGGCTACTGAAGGCTTGACTGTAATCATAAGGTGAAACTGATATGAAGAGACTCATCTTGTACAATAAACGTAGCTTTATTTCCTGATCTAGAAAAGGGGGAAATGTCTGAAGCTCTCCTCATGCCTCTTGTAGGATTACCTTGACTGTATCAGTGACCAGAGCAAGCTCTCCCTGGGGCCAGAAGAGCGATCAGCCCTGTTTGGAAACATCCAGGATATCTACCATTTCAACAGGTACATTCATACTGAATGGAATGAAAACAGTTCACAGCCTGCAGAAATGGGCAGGGAGCAAGCCAAGCAAATAGTCTTTTCTCATTTTAATACAGACAAGATGCATAAATTGAGAAATGGTCTCTCTTTGATTCTCAACAGGCTTGGGTTGCTGTGATCAGGGGGTTTTTCCAACTGTTTATTTTTTGTGAATGGGATGTACTCTCATCTTTTGCTGCTGGGCATTGCTATGAATTTCAGTGTGACCTGCTCTGTGCCCTAACTGAGCCTAATGCCAGAATATGTGAATGAAATTCTTACCTTACTAAAGAGATATCGTTCCATTCCTACAGAAACTTTCCACATCTTTTATATCTTATTACTCCTGTAAGAGCACTCTTAGCTTGTTGACAAAATCTCTCCCAAACTACGCTGTGCTTTAGAGAAGAACAGATAATTTAATGGTATCAAAAGAGGATTCTGAAGTGGAGGACTAGTGTTAAAAAAGCATCTTCAGTGTTTTTCCATCATCATAGAAAGCTACTTCAAAGTGCTTTAGCTGCTAGTATTCATTATCAAAGGGAAGAGTGGGGATAGATTTATTCAGGACTTATGGACAAAGATGAAACCTAAAATATTTTTCCTGAAACTTAAAGCAGCTACTGCAGATGAATGGAAATACACTTAGCTTTCTAGGGGTAGCCTGATCATGTGTTACAGAGCCATGAGACAATGATTGTGAGCTTAGAGCTTCCCAGTAGGTACAGGACAGAAAAAAAAAAGATAAATTCTGGCTTTTATATTTTCTGACCCTTCAAAAGCTAGAGAAATGGCAGACTTAGTAGCTGGGACATGTTTATACCAGCTTTATTGAAAATATTACCTAATTAAAATATCTTCACATATTACCAGTCATCATACAGAATAGTATGTTGAAAAAAAAAAAAGAAGAATTACAGATGTTAAAAAGAAGAAAAAAAAAGCAGTTTTTGGCAGTTTTAGAGACATATATCTCACAGGGGTTAAAATTCACTGTAAAGTTGTCCAATGCCTCTAGTAAATTACTAATGTACTTCAGGCTTTCTACTTTAAAATTCTACATGGAAATGATGAGCTTTTAAGACTGAACAGTCATTGTAGATCCCAATATAGCTTCAAGGATTAAGTTCCCTTCTATGTGAAACTTGGCATGTAGATTCTGGGTCCTAAACACACTCTAGAGCCTTTGTATTTATTTTTGCCTTTGAAAAGATCCATTTGACAGTTCTGTGTTAATAGTTTCAGATGCTTTTTGTGTGTATGATTTAATGGTGTAAGAATTACCTTTTCTCAACTTTGAATTTGACCATTAATCAATGATCAAAGGATGTAGTCTTTGTATAGATCCGAGGAATTTAATTTCAGTAAATAGGAATTTCTCAGCTGAACTACTTAAACTTTGTATGAGTTCCATTGAATGGCAGAAATCATGGCAAGGGTGGTCCTGTGACTATGATCTCTTGTCGGAAAGCTGTTTCTTAAAGCAAGATCACTGACTATATACTGGCCCACTGAAGCCTTCACAATACCTGTAAAATCTCTCCTTTAATATTTTTTATTCTTATTTTTCTTTTTTTCCTGAGTGGAAATAAATTGTTCTTGGCCACAGGTCTTTTGTGACAGTAAAGCTATATCAAGGCTAATTTTATCTCTTTTTTTTTTTAATTTTTATTTCTTTACTGAAAGCCTGAACTTTTCCAATTAATTTTCCAGAACTTTATATGGTGAAAGTATTCTACCATAAGGACCAGACTGTGCCTACTGTGTCCATTTCTGTTTTGAATGCTGTGCTCTGTCAGACATTGAGAGAACAGTTTTTCAGACATGCTGTTACTTGAGGGTTTATGGCCAGATTGCACAGTACTTGGGCATCAACTCATTTGGTTTTGGTTGGGTTTTTTTTTGTCATGGGTTCAGGACAAACCATGCTGCTTCCTTCCTGTGTCTTTCCATTCCTTCCACTCCACTAAAACACCCTGTCTGATGCCCCTGTCATTACCATCTCTTGCTCCAATTCAGATCAAAACAGAGGAGAAAAATACTTGTGTTTTGCTTTGAAAGTGTTGTGATGATACAAAACAAGTGGCTGTGAGCATTGAACCTAAGGGCTTTGTGTTTGTTCCTTGTGACTGATTGCTGGATTCTCCCCTTCCTTCCTCCAATGATTTGAGAAGCACAGCACAAGTCAGGAAACTTTTCTGGTTTACTCCTTTTCTTTCTTACAGAGGGAAATTGTGCCTGCTTAGAGGGGAAGAGGGTAGCTCCCTAGATACTGGTTTAGCAACTCATGCAAAATTCATTCAGGGAATCAGCTGTGCACTGGGAGAAAAGTAGCACTTAATGGAAAATTATCCGATGAGATGGAGGAGAGGGAAGTTCTATTGGAAAACAATTTGGCAAAAAAACAGTTTTTTTTCTCTCTTTTCTGAGTACAGCGTTCAGTAAGACTAAAGATTATTTGGATCAAGGAGAGATCTTTCAGGTTTTCTTCTGCTTGAACTCTTTATTTTATTGAATTTGCTTTCAAGAACCAAGTTTCATACATTAGTGAACATGTTCTGTTACTGTTTTCCTATTATAATTAATTATTTTTCTTCTTGGCACGTCAAAATCATAAAGTATTTTCTGTAAGGTTTTTTTAATGCATTTAGAATGTACATCTTCCATTCCAGAAAACTTTTTCCATGCTAACCATTTTTCTTCAGTGAAGAGGCACACTAAAGGTAGACAAATTTTCCTGAGTGAGCTTAGTATTGTTCTCCTTGTATTTATCATACATCCCCGGTTCTCATCTATGTGTTTCAGGCCAGCTTCTCAGCTTCCTCAGTCATGTCAAGCTTCTAGAACATATGAAGTCTTTATAGGACAGGGCATGTGCTTCTGTGTCTTTTAAATTTGTGAAATGGTGTTAGTTGATACCCAAGCTACAGAGTGTCTGACTACACCCCTGTGAGTAGAAGAGCTGTCTGTCTGAAGGAAGGGGCTTGGCTTTCCTTAGGAAATCAGTAATCCCTGGTCATTTTGTTGACCTGAATTTTTAAGTATGTGGGAATACTGTTTCCTTAGAGTGCTCCTGTGCCTCAAACAAAAGACCCCATCAGCTGTACATCTGGAGGGAAGAGGGACACAAAGGGACTCTCATTACCTTTTTGGGACACTGTCTCATTAAGTGCTTTGGGCATCACTTCTGTGACTGAAGCATTGTGTGACTCAGAATACAGAGGTGTGTTTATTCCAAGGTGTGCCATAACTGCCTTTCCTTTTCCTGTTCTTTTTTTTAGTGAACTTTTGCAAGATTTGGAAAACTGTGAAAATGATCCTGTGGCTATAGCAGACTGTTTTGTTTCCAAGGTAAGTGGCTACTGCAGGGCTCTACAGCACACCACCAGTATGCAGAATTATACAAATTTAGTAGTTTGAGACCTAATTTTGACAGCTTGTGTGATTTCCACAAAGAAAAGTTATCAAAGAGAAGGCATTTCTTTTAGCAGATGATATGGCTCTGATTTGCACTTTTAAAAATTAGAAAAAAAGGTGCTATTTTCTTTAATAAGTGTATCTGAACTGGTGAAACTATCTCTTTAGTGTTCACTTTTAGATCTTTTTTATAGTGTATTACAGGGCTTAATTTTTTTTTTACCCTGCTTTTTCTTGGTATAGTTGATCAAGTGATAACTCTGGGTATGCCTTGTCAGCTTAAAAACAACTAGAGAATACAACTTGTATGAATTTTTAGAAAAGACAATAACCTTAATATGCTTGTGGCCATAATGTTTTCTGAGATGCATTTTTTCCTCAATCCATCAGTCATACTTTTAATCTTCTTTCTAAAGGGGATGGCCTAAAGTCCAGCCTTAAGATTCAAATCTTACTCTCTCTGAAATATTTGAAATTTTCTGAACATTGATCTGACACCTTCATTCTTTTGGGCAATTCTGAAGGCAAAAAGTATGGAGAAGGAAGTTCTCCCATACAGGAGAACTGCAGGGAACCAAATTAGGTGTATTTCATTTCAGGAAACCCAGAGAGCAAATCAGGGAGAAAGGGAATGGCAATAATAGGTAGGAAAAGAAAAGATGAAGTAATTTGGGCTACAGATGAATGCAGTTCATTGCAGATTTCATCAGAGAATCCATGTTTGTAGAGTGCAAATATGTTAAGTAATGTCTCTATGGTATTTCTGAGGACAGAGGTGCATGTAGTAGTTTAAATGTGGATAATTTCTCTATAGCTATGTGTGTCTGTCTCTTAAATAAAACCAAACAAAACCACAAACAAAAACCCCACAAAACTAACAAAACCAACAACAAAAAAATGAAACCACAAAACTGTAATGTTTTAGGCTTTGTTGTGAAAACAGTATTGCCAGCAACAAACATTTAATATAATAGGCCTAACACAAGGATTTAGGATTAACTGGACCACTCTGTTTTGTTGGGCTCTGTTGTGACAGAAGGGATTTTATTGGAAATAAAATACTAGTTTAGTGCTGCCATTTCACTGGATCATTTGCTTCAGTTGAGTTTGAGAAAGCTGTTCTTTATCTAGTAATCAATCTTTTGTAAGCACTAAGAGTGTTGGAACCACTACTACAAGATTAAGATGTGGTTTTGCCTCCTTGCTACGGGGTCTGTGGCGTTTTGCTATTGCTCAGAATAGCCCGTAGTGGAGACAGTGGAGCAGAGGGAATGGGGAAGGGGGAAGGATGAGGCCTGCTGGTGAACAAGAAACAGAGCATAAGCTAGCAGACTGCCTGTGCAGTGAAGGCCAGCTGTCAGGCCTTCAGAATATTTACACATAGCACACTTTACAGCTGGTCAATCTTTCTGCTTTATTGCTTTGTTATAGGTGGGTCTTCTGGGACTACTGCTGGCTGGGACATGAAACAGAGGTGGTACAAGTGATAATAGCAAGTCCAGTAAAAAGCTGCACTCTCATTTATGTTGGCCAGCTGAAAGGAGTTTTCCACTAGACTTTCTGGCCATTAGTTTCCAAATCCATCTGCCTATCGTTGCTTGTGCTTTTTGTTCCTTTGTCAAATGCTTTTAGAGTTTTCATTATTGGCAGACAACTGCCCGATGGCTCAGAAATTGCTAGAGATTACAGTCCTAACAAGCATTTTCTAATTTCTTCCAGACAAGTGCAAACACTTAAACCCAAAATCAAACAATACCAAAATACCCCACAGTTCTGGTCTTGGCCTTGAAGATGTCATTATGGCAACTGCTAAATGTCTTAACAGACTCCAGTTGTGCATTCTTGATTGATTGTATCTTCCCAGCATTGGGTAGTGGAAATAAAACTGCCTTTTTTGGCAGCATACAGTCCTTCAAATCTTCGGGGATTTTGGCCATTTATTGTTTCATTGCTCTGTGTGTGCTAGATCTTCACTGTGACATGGGGATAATAATCTGCTGAAGTCATAGCTCACAGCCTTAGCTAATGGATGTAGCTCTTCTGGAGCTTCTTTACTGCTTCCAGTGGAACAGTGCTTAGATTACATGAGCTCTGGCTCCAGTGATGTATTTTTCACCCTACTGGTTCAGCTGAGAATGTTGTAGTTGTTGAGGTTTAAAATCTTTAATCAAGTTTTCACTGTAAGTACTTTGTTTACTTTTTGCAGTTCCTGAAGTTCAGTAATTGAATAAAAAAAAATAAACGTAGGAAGCTTCATTTTGTAAGATCTAGTTATGAACAACATTTAACAGACTGTTTCTTGGAACTTGACATCATTATTTGGTTTTGCTCAATGAAGTTTGCTGTGTAGTGTTTAATATTCCTCTCACACAATCATCCATCACTGTGTTTAACGTCCATGTATAACAGCTTCACAGCTTTTTCTTTCTTGGGAAATGGAGTCAGGATTATCAAATCACAGTAGCACACTTTGAACAAAACGTTCTGCTGGTGCATTTGAAACCTTACTTAACAGTTGTGCTGAGTGCCCAAAGTTCATAGCTCCTAAAATGGCAGCCTTTTTGCTCCTGTTCTCTAACAGACTTCAGCAACGTGTCTCTGGTGTAAACTAACCAGTAACATAATGCTAATGGTTAAAATAACCATGCAAAACTATGACTTTTATATAAATAGATATATTCAACGTCAACTTAAAACATTGTGTTAAATCCCTCTGCTCCCAGATATTTTAATTCATTAATAACCTGCAGGCAAATAGCCCCAAATGCAGAAAAGCACACTCTTGCAAAACCTGCTTTCTGATCATGACCTTTCTGCCCCAGTTTGAAGACAGTAAGGATGGGGATTTGTTTAAACAGTGTGGGATGGCTGCTGTACAGAAATAACCTGCCAGTGAGGGCAGTGATGCACTAGTTTAGTGTCTGCCAGCTCTGGTCCTGTATCTTAGTTTAGAAGAACTGTCTTAACTCCCAGATTTAATTTTAACATTAAATGTCTGGGAGACATTTTGCTGGGAACTGTAATTGGAGGCAAGTAAAAGGGTTCCAGTGCAAGTTTAGCTGTAGCTTAATTATTCACATAAAAGACAGTAACTTTTCTTGCCAACTCAGTCTTTCATTTTCATAGTAATGATGCCAATGTTAATTAGAAGATTGACTTCAGTATTCCACACATTTACATTTAAGTGAGTTGTAAAGGACAGCTCAATTCTGGCATATTGTTCTTCTCACTCAGCACCCCAGAAATTCAGAACACATGTTTTCTGAAAGATACACCAACAGCTTAACCAAGGGGAAAGGGAGAATTAGTCTAACAACTCATTAATGAAGAGGAGATCCAGGCAATTGGCTTCAGCTTACACTCTCAGCTCATTTTCTCAGTCTTCATTTTCTTTTAAAGTGCCTTTTATGGCTGTGAAAAAAACACAGTGCAGCACAAGTTGCAGGAAGATCAGGGATGTAGCCACGTGCTTGGCACTTATGGTAGAGGAGGTGTTCAGTGAATTGATCAAGCAGTGAGGGCCAAGCTAAGTATAGCTGGGATCTGCTGGCTCTTGGCTTCAGGCTGAGCTGTAGGCAGTGCAGATGAGCTCTTGGCTTGGGTCTCAGTTTTTACACCCTCTATCACACCAGCTCTGAGATCCTGTAATCTCTGCAGCAATGATAGTCAGAGGTAATTTTAATCTGGTGTGAAGACAGTTGAGGTGAACAAAACAATTTTCAAGCTGAGTAATTTTCAGATTAGAGTCATGTTGTCTTGTCCATTCCAAAAGCAGGGATAATTGTGAAACTATTCCTAAAGGTTTTAGAGATGTTGAGGAAATAGAACTACTACTTTTTGGGTTTTAATACAAGTTATTCCAGTTAATAGCTAGGCTAACATTCTTCTAAAACCAAAACAAATCTCACTGAAAATAGTTTTGACTTGGTGCTGAAAAAAAAAAAAAAAGAAAAGGAAAAGAAACAAGAAATTGCACCCCACCTCCCTGCCCAAAAACATGCAAAACAAAACTCCAAAGTGGAAGCATGTGAAAAGGCCCCTTCAGACTTGCTTTTGGTTTTGTGGGAACTCAGTTCCCTCTATCAGTGGACTCAGTCCACTCTAAAACCCTGAATATTTGGCCCTGTATGTTTTACAGATTATGCTTTCATTTACTAAAATTTCACAACAGATTTACCTTTTTTTTTTTTTTATTTGAAAAGCAGAAAATTTATTTGGATTTATTTATGGCTAGGATATGTACACACATACATATATTTAGAAGTAATTATCACAAAATATTCTGCACTTGGATTATGAAGTTATTCTAAAAATTGCATTGTTCTGTGATTGTAACCATGGGAATATACTACTATTTATACCAGAAAAAAATCCCCTAAATTAACTACTTGTACTAATATAAGCACGTAGAAGATAAATCACCTTTTTTCATTGTACTGAATTTCATCTTAATGCTCTCTTAAGCACCCTGACTCAGTAAGAGTGCTATCTAGTTTGGTAGTGATTGCTGTGGAAAATTATACAGTGGCAAGTGTGCAAAATTCACCTAATTCTCTTTATAACTTGTTTGGGTAGTAACTTACAGCTGTCACAGAGTCATAATTTACTGTGTGTGTGTGTGTGGGGGGGAATCCCCCAAAATATCACTTTTGTAGCTTCTGATTGTCATGCTTAGACTGTGCTCAAATGTGAAAGTATTTATAGTCACTTGAAAATCACACATTGAACATAACCTGCAAAGCTTCTGTCAGTATGTAGGCATGTGCTTTACCACACACAAACCCAAGCATGCCAGGCAGCTGCTAGAAGGGGGAAGAGGGTGTGTGGTGGTGGTTTTAGTGGTTTTGTTTATGTTTGATTTTTTAGTTTTGCTTTTTTAAGATGTGTAAATAGCCTCCCAAGGCCCTTTAAGACAGTGTTGCAAAGGTGCTTGCTTTATTTTTGTGTAGGTTTTCTTAAAAGAAGAAACAAGAAAGAAAGAAACTTAAAAGAAGTGAAGGAAAAATACCCCAAAAGTAAAAATGAAATTCAACGAATAGGTCTCTGGTAACGTTAGGACTATTCATTGATCACAAAATGGAAAAGGCTTTGTCTTGATGTCATAATGTTTATCATGCACATGTGGTAGCTACTAGTTGGACAAAAATCTTTAATATATGTAAACCCTTCTTCCCCACACAGAGTGAAGATTTCCACATATATACACAGTACTGCACCAACTACCCAAGGTAGGAATAATGGATTCCCATTTTTTGTTTGTCTCTTGGTCTATTTATGTATTTAAAATTACAAGTTATATAAAAATACATATCCAAATATGTGATTCCCAGAAAGAGATAATGGTTGTGTGTCAAAGAAGATAATTGAATTCACAACATCCCTTAAAAAAATAACGAAACGTGACAAAACAGCAGTGATTGATTTAGAAACCTGCTGCCCCCTCATGCAAGGGGAGAAACAAGGGGTTCTTGATTTTGCCTCCAGGCTCAGTGTCTTAAAGCTCCGTGTTGATGTTTCCAGGTCAGTGGCAGTGCTGACAGAGTGCATGAGGAACAAGGCTCTGGCCAAGTTCTTCAGGGAGCGCCAGGAAGCACTGCAGCATTCCCTGCCCCTCGGCTCCTATCTCTTGAAACCCGTGCAACGCATCCTCAAGTACCACCTGCTTTTGCATGTAAGTCCTCAGAAGGAATGTATTTCATTTAGGGCTGCTGCACAATGAAGTTCCTGCCTTTGGGACAAGGCTTGATGGTTACAAAGTTTCTGGGTATCATCTGATGCTCTTTCTTTATGGGCCTTGCTTTCTACATATATAGATTATTTCTCTCTTTACTGTTTCACATCTTACACAAGTGTTTGGAGTGGGGAATTTATGGAAATGGTTTTAGACTCATTGAATTGGTCTGAGCATCTAATTAATTAGCTTATTTTTAAAATCGAATCTGTAATTATCAAGCTGTTCAGAAGATTCTTGTCACGATTAAGCACTTTTGTACACAAATGTATTATAACAATGAAAACCAACATTTTCCAACATGTTGCAATGCTGGGGGTGGTTGAAAGAACAGCTAAATACATATAAACACCCCCATTGGTAAGAATTTTGTGGAATGACTGAGGAAGTGGGAAATCTTTCCATATTCAGCAAACTGAGTTAAGCAAGTTTCAGAAATTCCTGCTTTATTGTTAATGTTTTCCACATATGTTTCCTATTAGAGAGTCATGTTCTAGTGAAGTGTAAAGACACTGATCCTTATTTAAAATGTCTGGTGCTTTTCTGCTCTCCAACTGTAATGCCTAGTGTAATTCCATCAGGGTTTAGTAAGTGTGTGGGTATGTTCTGTGTTTTAAGAAAGCCATTAAATGCTGTCTGGAAATGCTGCCTCCTGTCAGCGTGCAGTGCTTGCTTGTTGTGTCTCTGCTCACATTGGCTGCTGCAACTACAGTTGCTGCTAAACTGACCATGAAGGCTTGGCTTTCTTAGTCACCTTGTGCTAATCAATCTGATAACAACATGCAATAGCAAAAAAGGCATGACCATTGTAATGGAGTGATCACACTGTGGAGGCAAAACAGCACAGGTAAAAAATAGAGTATTGCATCCATCTGGGAAAATTCATTTAGAAATAACAGCACTTTTCCCCCTCCACTCTGTCTTAGGAAATAGCAAACCACCTTGACAAGGACACTGAGGGCTATGATGTGGTGCTGGATGCCATAGATACAATGCAGAGAGTGGCATGGCATATAAATGACATGAAGAGGAAACATGAACACGCCATCAGGCTCCAAGTGAGTTCTCAAAGTGGTTTTATGGATGTTTGTGAGCTGTTTGAGTCAGTATTGATGCCGTTCACATTTTTTAGTTTATCATTTCTTTTAATCTTTGTCAGTCATAATTTAGACTCCTCTTGATTATGCCTGTGACTGTTTAATCTTAGGAACCATGATCATAGCTGCTGCAGGAAAATCTCAGACATCTCATCCCTACAAGCAGAATCCTGTAAAGCATTTCTTTTGCAGGGATAGGGAACTTAAGATAACTTTTCTTTCTTCCTTTCCCTCAGTTGTACAGCACTGCTATACACCCCCAGGGCATGGCTTTGTTCAGAAATTTAGTGGTTTCCCATTTCTCCCCTTTGTGCTGATTAATTTTGTTCCAAGGTGTTTCTTGAGATGCTTCTTATTTAAGTACTTCCCTCTTGGGCTTTTGAAGACTTATTATCAGTTGCTTTGTTAAAAGTGTAAACCTAGAAACATGATGGTTAGAAAAAGGTTAACTTTGCTTCAAATGATGAATTTTTGAGGAGAAACCAAAGTCTGTACCCTGAGTAACTTTTGGCATTAAGAGCAAAATCGTTTGTAGATTTTTTTTACAGGTCTTTCATTCTGGTTCAAACTTCCCAGTGAATCATGATTTTACTTGCATTTTCATCAGCAGTATTTTTACTGCTTTAAGAAAATAGTTTAAAGATTTTTCTTTAGTTTATAAAAGGGAGTAATAGGCTTATACCATTCCAGAAATGTCATGGTTTTTTGTTTTTTTTTTCCTTTCAAATGCAACTTACTTGCCCTTATTTTTTATTTTTTTTTTTGTGGTTTGTTGTTGTTTACATGTAGGGAGAATAGGGTTACATTTGGTAATGTCTTGCCTGCAGCAGTGTGTGTAACCTTTGCCATACATTGCTGGAAATGCATGCTAATGACTTTTAACAAGTCTGGTATAAATCTAAGTAATTATAACCAGTAATATTTGGAAATAAAGAGAGCTAAATGCTTTTTGGAAAGGGGATTAAAAAAAACCCAACCATAATCGAGCTTAACTGGTAAATTACTGTGTTTGATGAATGTTTACATTCATAGTTACCCTTAAAAAACATAAGATTGAGTCTTCCTTTCAACCATGTCTCTGAACTGAGCGTTGAGTGCTGGTTTTTGGCCTGTTGCAGGAGATACAGAGTTTGCTCACTAACTGGAAAGGGCCAGACCTCACAAGCTACGGGGAGCTGGTGCTGGAAGGAACGTTCCGCATTCAGCGAGCCAAAAATGAGCGCACGCTCTTCCTCTTTGACAAGCTGCTGCTCATCACCAAGAAGAGGGATGAAATGTTTGCATACAAAGCCCACATCCTGGTATGTCAGAGAGCAGGTGGTGCTGTGCTGTCCCCAGGCTCCTCTGGGATTCACACTGTTGCCTCTGTTTCTTACAGTGCGGGAACCTGATGCTCGTTGAAGTAATACCAAAGGAACCACTTAGCTTTAGTGTTTTCCACTACAAAAATCCCAAGATGCAGCATACTGTCCAGGTATGCTAGAAACCTCCTTGCCCACTGGGAAACCTGACTGATGCCCATATGCTGTTCCTGACCCTGCATGGTGCAGTGATGTGTTTTCTCATGCTGTTCCTTTTCTATTTATTTATGTATTTTAATTAGGCAAAGTCTCAGCAAGAAAAGCGCCTATGGATTCTTCACTTGAAGAGGTTAATTCTAGAAAATCATCCAGCTAAAATTCCTGCCAAGGTAAAAATAAAACTAAACAAAACATTAAAACAACAACAAATAAAAAAACAACCACAAAACAAACAAAAAACAAACGCACCCAAAAGAAAAAAAACCCATCAAAACCAACAAAACCCAACCAAATAAAAAACACACAAAAAAACCCAAGCAAAAAAACCCTCAAAACAAACAAAGTGAATTCCAAAACCAACAAAGAAAACCTCCTTGTATGTGTAATAATATAACCAACCAAGCAAATACTCAACCTCCTTGTGTGTGTACTGGAAGTAATGCTGTTAGCTGCCAGATGCATGGCAATTTACAATCACAGCAGTGGAGCCAGTGGCAGCACACACTTCAGAAATACACACTCATCCTCAACACTGCACCCTGAGATGGGGCATCTAGGCCCCTTTTGGTTAGACAGGTAACATGCTTTATGCCAGGGCAAATCAGGCACTGATCCCATACTCATATCTGTAATGTCTTGGAGTAGGGAAAAACAGGCTTTTTATTTATTAAATCCTCTCTCAGAGCTCCATGGGATGTTTCCCAGGGCAACATGTTGCACAAGTCTCAAAGGCTGTTAACACTTGTGAACGCTTGGCATGACACAGCAGCCTCTGGCTCATGGAAGCAGGATTTAATTTCTTTTTTTTCCTTTGGGGGTGGTTTGTTGTTCTGTTGTTGTTTTGTTTTGTTGATTTGTTTTGTTTTGGGATGCTTGGGTTTTTTTTTTAATTTGTGTTGGTTTGTTGTTTTTTGTTTTTTTTTCCCCCCCAAGGAGTTTACTGTTCTTTTAACTTTTTTCAGTACTGGTTTCACTGGTCAGTTTTCCCAACCTACTTTTTCAGTGAGTTTTGTGATGTAATGGCTAAAAAATGTTATCTGTGACTGATGTACACAGTGCTGTACTGCTCTAATTTTCAACAGTTCATCAAAAAGAGAATAATGAGTGGAAAGAAAAAAGCCCTAGCAGTGACTATTACGAATTCTCCTCTTATCTTTTTGTTGACAGAGTTTATCAAAGGTATAATGCTAGTAGATAATGTTAGTATCCATGCTTACAGTGTAAATACTCATTGCCTTTTATTACATTGTAAAAAACCCCCCAAAACTACAGCATGAGCTCAGCTTTTGTATAAAGTTCTTACTCATTTTATTTATTTTTTTTTAATCTGTGGAAAAAAACTTGTAGCCAAAAATAGCCACTTTCTTCTTAGAGAAGTAATTCACTGTTTTAAGGCTGAGGGCAAGCCAACATGAAACACACAGCAGGATTTCTCTCTATTGGTCCCCTCCCAGGGGAGGCTAAAAAGGGGAATAAGGAAAAATAAAAATGCTTCACCCAAGAATAGAAGCTAAGACTATAAGTAATGAACAACAGGGGGAAAATGGAAAAAATGAATATTAAGGGTTGATGGACATATACCAAACTATATACCAAACATGTCCCAGAGGTACCACCTGTCACCCTCCCCCTCAGTCTGTTCACCTTTAAACCACAATACTCGAGGAAGGAGAAGTCTAATCAAATGAATCTTTTGAGGTTGTCTGCACATTTGTATTTATTTTGACAAAGCAGTGGCTGCTACTCACGAGTCTGCCCAGCCTTTGGAGGATTTAGCAGTAGTCCATGTGCGCTGCCTTGTGGACGATTGCTCAACTGCAGCTCTTGAGAAGGGCAAGCAGGTTATACAGGATATTTTATTTTAGCTTATTTTCTTACACGCTATATGATTGATAAAGCATCTAGATTATTTTCCCTATTAAAAAAAAAATGACAAATTCTAAGAAATCATGTGATGCTTTGTATCCTGCTTCAATCTATTTAAATCAAAATGATATGTGATATTTTTTACATAGCTGTTCCCTAAGGAAACTCGTAAAGAAAGCAAGGAGCAAGGTATTTTCAGAATTAAAAATAATACAGAGTTAAAGGAGTTAAATTATTTGATTTTCAGGAGGAAATATCCTATGAATCACTAAGAAAAATATGATTCCTAGATACTAGGCCCAATTTTGTGTTGATCCGAACACAACATGGAGACACTTATCAATGACTCTAAATTCTGACACTTGTACAGAGATCTCTGGAGGTTTGAGTCTTCATGGAGGGGACCAAGCATGTGCAGCTTGATATCAGCAGAGCACCTGACACCAAAGCAGCTTTTGCAGTCAGATGTGCTGTCAGTACATCCTCCAGATAGTCCTTGCACCAGTGATGCTGTAGGTACATGCTCCTTCCCTTGCTCTGCCACAAGAGAGGTGGGCATGCAAGGCAGACCAACAGGTTTTTGTGTGAAGCAGTTTAGATAAGCTCTGTTAAGCTTCTGGTAAGCAGCAAAATTCTTCATATATGTAATGTGTCCAATGCACTCGGTGAAAAACAGAAAATAAGGCTGTCAACCATATTTATAAATTCAAAAATTAAACGTTTCTTCCATTTAAACTCACTGCTGTCTGCAATATGCAATGTATTTTGTCCTACTTACAGTTCAACTTCTTCATTTGTTTGGGGTTTTTTTTTCTCTTTCAGGCCAAGCAGGCAATTCTAGAAATGGATGCCATATGTAAGTTGGTTCATTTTTAACTTCTGTTCTAAAAATTGCAACTCCATCCACAAAAGTTTGGCGTTAACTGTTATTTTCACCTGAGATGGAAGGTGGCCAGGCTTATCTTCCTTGAATTATGCCCTTGCTGGAAAACCCTGTGGAGCTTTGTAGATTTTGGGCTAATTAACCAACAAGTTATGTCTGATGATGAGCAAGGAAGAGGTAAATAAGACCTTCTGTAAACACTACCCACCTCTTACTCAGGGCTGACTGATGGATGATCTTTTCTGTGTTGTCTCATAAACTCCTGGCTAGTACCCACTGAAGGGCTGGCAGTAATCAAACAGAGCTTGAAGAAGTATGTAGCAGTGTTGTGACTTCTTCAGGTTGGCAGACTCTCAGCTGGAGCCCAGCAAGGCTTTGTGCTTAGGTCTGAAGTTTCCCTGTGTGTGTCCCAGGAGCCAGAGTTACAAAGCACATCTACTGCTGCTGTCTGCACTTGGAGTTCAGTCCCATCTGCAGGGTCCTTGCTGTTGCATCCTCTGTAGGCTTTCTGGTGCATGCTGCACTAGCTCTTCTTGTTGTTAGTGGTCCCTAGCAGTGTAGGATAATGTAGAACTCTTTTTCTCCCTATAAATACTGAGAAGTCTTGGAGTAAAGCAGGAGTAAATCATAGCTGTTGTAGAGAATTGACCAGAAAGGCTTGGAGAAACTGGCAAACAAACTGGTCACTAAATGTTCCTGGGTAGCCATCTGGAGCAAGATACAACTGAATGAGCAAAGCATTTCTATGGCCGGGTGGTTAACAGCTATCCTACAGCATCTTACCTGGCTTGTGTTGCTAAATCAGTCATAAAGGGATGACAGGACTGACTCCAAGGAGGACTGACAAGATGTGTGAAGTGACACCTCTGTCACTGTCATACTCTTATTCCTTGTGCCTCTGCTTGTTCCACAGATCACCCAGGCTTTCATTATAGCCCAGAGGGAGAAATGAAGTCAGCATACCAGCCTAAAGAAGGAACTGCTCCTAACAGAGTGAGAAGGAAATCAGGTGAATAAAGTCTTTTACCACCAAGATGATGAAAGGAAAACCAAGCAGGGTTGTTAAGGGTTGGGTGAGTCTGGGTGCATGGAGTTGGTCTCTAACCTGTGCTCCATGCAGATTTAACATGGCACAGTATTTCTCAGATGTGGGTGGAGTATCTTATTAACCATTTATTGTTTGTGTGATTTATTTTTTTATTTAAATTCATGGACAGACATTGCTAATACCAGATGCACAAAGAACATTTTATACTTGCTAATGGATAAAAGAGCACATATGGAGGAAAGCCAATCACATTCTTTGTCTGACATTTCTTCACACACAACCCCCTCTGAAATAATTCCCATGTCAGAAGTTATTCCACCCTGATTATGATAGGCTTGTTATTTCAAAGCATGATCACTATCTTTGCTTAATGTAGTGTCTGCATTATGGATAATAGTGTTTTTAGAGGTTATGCTGACTGCTTTTTATTTTCCTCATAGCTGAAACATGCAGCCATAATTACTGTTAGTTCCCTCTTGAAGACACTACAAATGTCTCTGTAGTTGGGTGACTTCATATTGCAGTCACTGTATTCCTCTCTTCAGCTGCCTTTCCAATTTGGAGTGTTTAACATCACAAATTTGGAATGACTTAAGGTTCATGAGAATATTGATGTAGTGATTTATCATGCAGCAGCATTTGTGTCTGAAAAACAATGTCATTTTAATTACTTTTCAGGCCTCTTCTTTTGTTTCTGAGGTGAAGCACTGGCACTGCTTTGCCTGTGAAAGGAACAATACAAAATACCAAAATCAAATAGCCTCCTATGTAATGTTCAACTACTTACACTTTTAAAGCCCTGTAAAGCTGTTGGCACCCTATATGTATTTCTAGTGGGAGACCTCCAGCAACCAAGAGCAAGTCTTTTGAAAGCAGGAATCTTAACATGGGATAAAAATTGACTTGTAGCTTGTTGTATGGAGGGCAGCTGCTGTTGCATTAAGAAATGTGTATGTTCTTTGGTAACAGTTGTAGGTTTGACACTTCAGCAAATACCTTTTTTTTTTTTTTGAGTAAAGTGGAGGATTAAGAAATAAACATCTGTTTTTCCTGCATGGACTCATAAGTTTAAATTTTTGTATCTGTGTTATAAAACAGTCAGCTAAGATGCCCATAGCTTTCTTTGGGATGCTGGAGTGCTTAAATGTCTTGATGTCTTTTTCAGAACCCTCATCTAGAGTCCATAAAGTTTTGAAGTCAAATGGTAAGCTACCTCATATTCTGTTTATTGGCCCAGTGTTTCTGTACTTTGTAGAACAAGATGGATACTTTTCTTCTCCAGTGTTCCCTAAATACATTGCAGGGGAGGAGGTGGAAAGAAAAACAAACACTAGTGTTTAAAGTCTGCTTTTCCAGACTTGGGTATGGGTCCTGTAAACATCCTAGCAACAGCATTCATTGGCCATTGTGAGTAGCTGCTCATACAGCATCAGTGCTGCAAAATCAGGACTTCAGGTGGAACTGTGGAGCTTTAGCTCATGCTGTCTGTTTTATCAGAGACACTACAGCCTCTTAGCTCAACTGTTTCTGCATTTAAGTCCCTTTGGGGAATTCATAATCAGGACACTCGTGTAGCATTAAAACAGGCATCGACTAACCCCAGTTTGATTATTCAATGATGATGAATTATGTATTTCCATTTTCAGATATAAGTCCAGATATGCAGAAGGTAAGTAATTTCTTCTGTTTCTTCTTTTAGAACATTCAAGTGACTTTGAGCATTTACTGTAAAATCTTCATCTTCTTCATTTTGCTGATTTTAAGAATGGAAAAAATCCATAAATGCTATTTAGCACTTCCAGTAATGTTACTGGACTGAAAATGCAGCTGTTTCAGGAACATCTTAATAAAAAACTACTCATTCATTTATTTTGTACTTTATAATAGAGTGCAACCAATTACTAATGCTATAGATTACTTAAAATTATCACTATAATCACAAAAGTGCTGTGTATAAATATAGTCTGTTCTTTGGAGCATACTGTCTTTCTTTTATTAAATATTAATGTATATTACATTTAATGTATATTAATGTA
>JANHGL010019527.1:33181-61696 GCA_024611195.1 Ceyx melanurus | reverse complement strand
TAGAAGCAGGCAAGGGGGGTGCTCTCCTTCTACCATGCCCATGAACTTGCCTCCACTCACCCCCTTTACTTGGGGTTTTGTTATTTATATGAGAGAGGCAAAGCACAAGGGCCCCCTGATCCTGGGTGTTACCTGTCTGCTGAGTGGAGCTCAGAGAATGTCTCCAGCGGTCAGTCTCAGTTTCACTCTCCCTGTTACTCCTGAGTCCTTTCACTTCAGCTTGAAACCTCAAAACCTCATCCTCAAGCTGGGCTGCTCGGCTGAGCAGATAATCTACCTGCTCACACTGCACACAGCCATGGGAGTTGTCCTCTGAGGTCAGCAACAGGCTGTGGCACTCTCTGCAGTCTGTCATCTGCACCCCCACATCCTTTTGAGCAACATGTGTCTGAATTCCCACATCGACTTTGGATGAAGACAGTATCATGGTCTTCTTTTGTCGAGTTGATACCATACTGACCAGTCAGCAGCACGTTTAACTGGATGGGCTGCTTTCTTTTACTGTGCCAGCAGTACAGGCAGGGAGGAGGCTGCTTCCTCAGTGCACAGGAGTGTCTTTCCGGCCAGCCATGTGTAAACCTCCCCTCCAGCAACGGTTACAGCCCCTGTAAACAATGAACCCCCCTCAGCTGGACCGTCGGACGGTTGCCGCTGCTGTAGGCTAATCCCTGAGTAGAGAAAGCCTGTAACCTGTTAGATAAATAGAAAAAGAGGAAAAAAACCCCACAAATATCCAAACTCAGAGCTTCCTCTGTGCATAGCTATAGCAGCACTGGTTTGAGAAAGCCTGAAAACAGGGCCAAAGTGGTGTACAGAACAACTCGAAACTTGGAAACAAACTGTTCTTCTACAAAAAAATACAAACTAATTTATCATAAAACAACCAGCCAACCCTCCCCACTTTCTATTAATGTTTTGGGGTTTTTTAAAATGTATTTGTTCAATGAAAAAGTCTTTTTGATAGTTTTTCTAGGAATACAAACCCCAAGAAAAACTTCCAGGAGATAAAACTTTCAGAAATGACAAATTGATTGAAGACTTCTAGAGACAGTTTTTTTAATCAAATGTTTAGTAATTGAAAACTGTTTCGCTGACTTCCAGTGAGACAAACACCTCTGAACTTCGTTCTGAAGGAGGGTCTTAAAAACTGAAATATTTTGCAAATTTTGAGAATTTGAAAATTCAATCTTTACTTTCTGTAACAAGGCCAAAATTTAGGCAATGGGACCAAAGGAATGTAGTCCTGGCTCTGTGCATTCCTACTTTTACTTCAGTTGGAATCAAGGAAACGTGATCTCAAGAGTGGGGGAAGCAAAAGGCTTATATTGAATACACTAGACCAGTACAGACATCTTCAATGGAATGGTCTTCACTTCTTTCCTTCTCTCTTGAGAATTATCATTATATGTGTATTATATATGGAATTGCCATGTAATTTGGCCTCAGCATCATGTGTGTAGTTGAAAATGTGGGGGTCTGTGTGGATCTAGTTGTTATTTTTACTGTACTATTTTCTACACTTGGAATGGGAAATATGCAGTCAGATTCAGCTCCTGTAAATGAAAAATATTTAGCTTTTAATGACTGCTGTCTAGAATTTTTTCATACCTGACATTTTTGGATTTATTGCACATTTTTTTAAATAAAACCCCACCCAAATCTACCATGAATTCTTGGCTTCAGTTCTCAAATGGCTGCATTTATGCCCTGGTAAGTTAAATTCTTCTCTTGTGTACTAGCAGCTGTTATGTCACATCTTCCCTGTTCCAGAACTTCACTGTTCCTTGCTTTGATGTGTCTTGTAAAAGTCCGAAGAGAGACAGGAACTCGACACTGATAGAATGACACAGCCAAACATGAGCAAAATGAAACTGGCAGTGTGTATGATTCTGTATTTTGCTGTGGTATTTATATAACACTTTGAGATGTTATGCTAACTTTTCAGGTATTTCAGTTTCTCCTCATCACCAGCATCTTTACAATTGTTTCTGTGGCCAGTGGGCCAGCAAGCAGGAGACAGCAAAACTTTTGATTCCATCTTCATAGAAGGGATCTTCTGGATTAGGTCTCTATTAGAAAAGGTGTTTGGCTTTCAGCCCAGTACCTGCTTTAAATGTGCAAATACATCCCATCTTTATCTTTTGTCTACAATGAAATAGTTCAGGTTTTACAGTTCATGTGCAGGTCTTTTTGATGCTTCTTGACTGGCTAGGTAGAGATATAGGTATAGGTTTGTGTTTCGTTGCTACCCAGACTGATAGAAATATGGGAAAAGGGCTGTGGTTAAATATGCAGCAGGGAAAAATAATTAACCCTTAATATGCCAGAGATTACTGACTAAACCTCACCTGTGTAAATGTGTGTATCTCATAAGTCACTTTTCAGTGGGACAAAGTCCCATAAGAAAATCACCAGTAACTTTTTATAAATTGGTGTGTTATTTCTTTCCCACTCACCCTGAGTAAAAAGATGGTGCATCTTAAATAGTTGTTGAGGAAGGAGATGCAACTTCTCTGGTATGCTAAAGGAGAAAAGGGTGGGAGTTAGAAATAGCTCTGCTTACCTGGGATGATTGAGTGGATTCCTCTTAGTTACCCCATACCTTGATCCAGCTGCTCCCATTCCTTTCTACATGACATCGGACTTAAGGTAGTAGAAAAGAAGTATTAAATCAGTAATTAATATCTGTATCCTTCTGTTTTTGGCCTCTTTTAGTCCATTCCCCACCCCACCATAATTTCTTTCTTTATCACTAAATGTAATTTCCATGACCATTTTAGAGAAGTAAAAATTCATGGCCAAAATAGTCATATTCTCTGCTAGAAATTCCAGATGCTTTGTGTAGAATGTGCTACTAGAAGTAGCAGTGCCTGTGCTGGGCTTGGTATGTACTTTTCTAGGATATGATATTGGAGAACAAATAGAAGTCATCTTGAGGTGTGCAGAATTACTGTTGTGAGCAAAGTAATTAAATCTGTAGGGGTTATTTTGTCAGCTTTTAATCCTCTGCATTGTTTGTCTGCTACTTCTCAAGCCTTTGCTTAGAAAATACAGAGGTTGCATATTTTGACTAAATATTTTACAGGTTTCTGCTAAAATAGGGTTTAATGGATGTTTGCTTTTCATCACCTTAGCTTTACCTTGTGTTGATTTTCAAAGCATTGTTCATTCTTTGTGTTCTTTTTGGCTTTGCAGTTGAAAGACAGGTTAATAAAAAAATAGAGAAAAGGTAGATTGGCACAAAAGAGCAAATAAAAAAGCTGATGAAAGAGATGATTAAGGCATTTTTTTTGACCTGTAAATAATATTTTTTTTTAGTACCATATAAAGTGAGTGAATCTGACTGCCACACATTTTTCAATGGATATGAGAGACTTTCAGGTTCAGTGTCATTTAAACAGTTCCTTGAGTAAGGGATGTGGTTTGGAATGGTTGTTTATAAATATGCAGATGTACTTAAGCCCAATAACTGTCAACCATTTGCATGTTAATGAGGTGTTACAGCACCAAGCAGTGGATAGTGGGCTGGAACTGTGGAGATAGGATTTATCCTGAGTATCTCAAGAAAACTGCCAGGCAATGTAAACAGAAGGCATGGCTCCTATTGACTGGCAAGGATGGTGTTCACTCTTGACAGTTATTTTCTTGTATTCTATCAGATGTACAGTAAAACTAAGTTCCTTTTCTTTTTTCATCAAAATAAATCAGTTTTGAGGACAGAAATGAATACCCTTCTTTCTCGGACAGACAGCAGAACTCATAAGGGAATAATTACAAGTCTAATTCAGCTCTTTTAATGACATCAGCCAAACGATTCTTGGATTCAAAGTCCCGGATGACTTCCTAGGCTTTTTAACTTTAAGCTTCTAGGCTGAAATAGTATGACTTTTAAATGTTGTTTTCATTGGGAGATCAAAGAAATTACTGCAATATTAATTAACTGTGTATTTCTGTTTGCACAGCCTGCTGAAGGAAATTTGAGTATTTAATAGCATCCATTTGCTGGATGAGATAAGGAAGGGAAAGAGGGTTGCTGTGTTGGGCCATAGGAAGAATTGTCTGCAGGGCTGACAAAGGCTTCTAGAAGTTGGTCATCCATGTCTGTATTGTCTAGAAGATTTTTCTGTCAGATCTAATCTCATAATCCTGCCATGAACTTTCCCAAGGGGCTAGATTCCAGATGGATTATGTGGTGTCACTATTTGTTTTATCTTGTGCAGATTTTGAGCATGCGAGTTCAGGGTTCTTTTTCTTTTTTTTTTTTTTAATTTACTTCTTTTAATTAATTAATTTTTTTTTTTCCATTTACTTTGTACAAAAATTACAAGTATGTTGGGAATGTGGAGGGAATGGCAAGTTCCTAGATTTTCTTTTTGGTAATGTGATAGCATCCATGGCTTCCCTTGGTGCAGCCATAGAGCAGAGAGTGCTGGTGCTGTGTGTTTGTGCAATGCCACTCTGTGCTCCTGTGAGCAGGGCAGGACAGTCGTCCCTTCTGCCTGTTCACCACTAGCAAACAGACAATACGTGAAGGTTAAATCCAGCAGGTATCCAGGGCCAGGTTTGTTCTTACATTAATCCTCTCTTTGTATTGAGGCTGGAAGTTTTAAATGCTCTTTTATTTGTCCAACAGGAACATTTATTTCATCCTTGAAAAGTCCCAGTTAGTAAGGACTACAAGTGACACATGATTTAAAACTGTATCTGGGAAATGCAGGGAGAGGAAATGGGTGTTGAAGGTAAGAAGTGGTTGTCACAGAATCACAGAATAATCCTGGTTGGAGAGGACCTCCTAGATCACTGAGTCCAACCAAACCTACAAGAACAAAATACCTAAGTACCAGACCATTAGAAATAAAAACATGCCTCCCTGTCCATAGAGTGTGTCCTGACCATGTCAACTCATTTCTTAAATACAT
Source organism: Ceyx melanurus (assembly GCA_024611195.1). Lineage (NCBI taxonomy): Eukaryota > Metazoa > Chordata > Aves > Coraciiformes > Alcedinidae > Ceyx > Ceyx melanurus. The sequence continues at coordinate 56,777 of JANHGL010019527.1, read as the reverse complement.
CCAGGGAAGGTGACTCAACCACCTGCCTGGGCAGCCTGTTCCAGGGCCTCACTACTCTCTGTAAAGAATTTCTTCCCAATATCCAATCTAACCCTCCCCTGCTGCAACTTAAGCCCATTCCCCTGGTTCTGTCATTATCGACTAAGGAGAAGAGGCCTCACCCACTTCTCTGCACCCTTCTGTCAGGGAGTTGTAGAGGGCAATGTGGTCCCCCCTCAGCCTCCTCTGCTCCAAATTGTCATGGTCTGAGCAGAAGGTGTATCTTTGACTTCAGACAAAGGCAGCTGAGGAGAAACTGCAGGATTCTGCAGTACAGAACACTTCAGTGCACAGGTCTGGTGTGGCTCCTTCAGGCTGAGGTTACAGCAGGTTGGCTCTTGGCAACAGAAGGTGTGTGGTTGAAGAACATGTAGATCTATTTCATTGAGCAAGTATGGGTTCTCAGAGCAATGCAGATGCATCACCATGGGTTTTGGTGGTGCTTGTAGCCCAGGTTGGAGGCTTTTCAGGAATCTTGGGCTGCAGGGAATGCTGCTGTGCCAGATCTCTGTCGTGTGTATGACTGGCGTCAAGCTGCTGTTAACAACACCCTGATATTTTCTTAGTTATTGAATTGCTAATCCAGACAGGGGTGTGAATGTTATAAAGTATTTCTAGATCTTAAGGTGCCATCTCACCTGGTTGTAACACAAGTGCTTTTCAAGGGGTAGAAAGGGAACCAGGTGGATGCTGAATTCTCATTCTGAGAAGTGCAATGGCTAAGCCTGGACTTGGTACCCTGCTACTGCCTTGGATATTCAAGGCAAAGGAGGATGACCTGGCAAATCAGATGTTCACTAGTCCAGGTTTTATCCAGCTGGGTCTTGAAAACCTGTGAGGGTGGAGACTGTGCCGTGTCTCTGGGCCCACATTGCATTGCTTCTCTGCCCTCACAGTCTTTCCCTGTAGCTGGTCTCCAAAGCTCTGGTGTTCATCAAGCAAATCCAGGGAGCTGCTGCTGCTTGCCCAAGGCCTGTGCTGGCCTGGCATGTGAGCTGGGCTCCAGGGGCAGCCTCTGATCCCCTTTTGCAGGAACAAGTGTTGGATCAGCAAACGGGATGTAAGTGAGGATAACAACACACAAATATTGATTCACTGGCTACCCAAGCTGCTTCTGTGGCTGCAGGGTGCCTGTCTTCAGCAGCCTGCCTTCAGCTGCCTGCCTTGCCTTGGCTCTCCTGCTCCCCTGCCTTGTGCTTAATGCTTCGAGAGGACTAAGGAGCACCTGTGGAGTGCTGCTGGGGGAGATGCTGGTTGACTGGAGCTCAGTCCATCCTGTTCCTTCCTCTGCTGCTGGTGCCACAACTGGGCATTGTCTGGCATCTCCCAGGGGGGTGAGGAGGAGAAAGCAGAAGGCTGTTACACAGCTGGGATGGGGGTACTGTGCAGTTTCCCTGACCCTACCCCTTTCTTTCTCTCCCTCTTAAAAAAAAATAAAAATCTTCCACTTCATAATTCTTGCTGCACAAGAGGTTGAATTTGTTCTTTCTCTGGGCAAACAGGGGAAAAAGCCACCATGACAACACATCTCCAGAGGTCCCTTCCACCCCTCACGGCTCTTAATTCTATGAAAACGGTGTTTTATGCAATTTCTGGTTAGATTGAAAATCTGTTGACCAGGGATTGTTTTCTAGCATAAGCCCAGGCTTACAATTAGAGTGGCAATTATGCTTAAAAATCCTGACTTTGCTGTTCCACAAATGTGGATTTAACTTTTATTACTATCTAGTTAACCCTAGACTTGTTGGTTTTGATCTTGCTTTATAAGATGCTAAACAACAACTAGGGTTTTCATTCATGCTACTTAGATGGACTATTTTTTTAAGCTCAAACAGTATTTTGGTTTGTATATCCCCAGATACTTTTGCACTTCTGATTTAATTACATTATGAATAGAAAGGAATTTAACTTTTCAGGGGAAAGAGTTAAAACAGCGTTTGCACCTGAAGAAGGGAACTTAATGTTATTATGCCTATTAAACAGCAATGGGATGACAATTCCAGACACTGATGCCTTCTGTTGCCCTCAGTGTCCCCTTGGAAGTCTTTCCAGGACTCCATGAGTTCCCAAGAGCTCTGTTTGTTTGTGTAATTGTTCCTGCTGCCCTTCCTTCCTTCCTGCCCTTTTCCAATTGGTATCTTATTAATTACTCTGTGGATCCTATGTGACAGAGAAGCTTTTGGCTTCTCAGTTTGGACAGCTTCAAATTGCACCCATTGTCCAAACCTGCAGCTGGCTGCTGATGTGGTTTGGGAAAACCCTGATGGTGCATCCTCTGCTTGTGAGCACAGCAAGTGGCACATAGATCTTTGGCTATTTCCACAAGCTAGAAGAGTTGCTCCTTCAGTCTGGGATTCCTCTGTGGCTTGATCCGTTCTTGTGTTGCCCTCCAGGCTCTGCAATGCTGTCTTATTTCAGTCTGCTGCTGAGATCACTCTTACTGGTAGAACTTGTTGCCTGTGGTTTATTTTGAAGGTTCCTAGGTGCTGCAAGAAGAGCTGCCTGATGTTTGCTGTACTGAAAATCTCCATGCAGACATCAGAGATCTTGTCTCTTGGAGGAGTTCTGCAGATTAAAAAAAAAAAGAAAAAAATGTTTACAATATAAAGTTCTCTAGAAAATTAGGTTCTGAGTGACTTCTACATTTACCAACTCAAATCCTTTTCAGAGCAGCAGCAATATAATTTCTGTAGTCAGAGCAGATTGCCATTGTAAGCAGAGAAGGGGGCCTTAGTTTTAATTACGTAGTCTGAAAACCAAAAATTTTGCCTTGGCTGTCAATTCCTGCTGTGTACTACAGTCATGTCCAGTCATCAAATAGAAATGGCTTCGTTGTCTGCTTGGCTTAAAAACCTGCAGTGGGTCAAAACTAAAGGAATCCTTTTCCCTGTCAGCATGCTGATACTCCCTGGCAATTGTGAGCAGGACACAGTCTCATTAAGAGCCCTCAATCAGTTCTTAACCAATGTTTATATAATAGCTCTACACAAATTACGTTTCCAGCATAACATAATGCAAAGCTGCACTATTTTCATTTCAACAAATTTGTGTCTGCTGTGGAAACCATGGGGTGTGTAGGAGGAGGAGGATGCTTTGGAGAAGATTCCAGCATTACCTGGCCTTTGGTTTCTGAGATGGTTCAGAACACTTAGGGTCAAATAGGCCTCGTTTGTTGCTCTGGGAGATGTGGGCTGCTGAGTGCTTTTCAAGGAAGGTTTTTCTCCATTGCCCACTTGCATGGGGGTGGCCTCCCCCAGCAGAAACACCCCAGTCTCTCTGGACATGCCCCAGGCCTGGAATATTGGCACTGGGCAGTGGAGCAGGAGCTCCATGTCACGCAGTGGGGCCGGCCACCGAGCCCCAGTCAGAGGCCATTGGTGAGAAGCTTGCCCAGCTAGCAATAGGCTCCTTGGGGGACAAGGTGCCTTTTTCTTATCCACTGAAATGATGAGTTACACCAAGGGCTGCTGTTCTGGATGGATCGCATGTGTTGATGACCTGACACCCTTTTCAGACTCTAGAGGTATTTAGTACTTGGGGCATGTCTCCCTCCTGCTTTGATTGTCCTCAGCCTCCTGGAAACCATGTCTCTGTGACTCACAGGGCATCGAGCCCAGGCTAATCAGCTGTGCTGACAGGCAGGGTATATTTTATCAGGCTTAATGCCACCTTAATGTGGTTGTGCAGTTTCCAGAATACATTGTGTGGATATGCCTGTAGTTAGAGGAGCTTAAAAGGACTCTGAATTTGTCTCTGTCTAGTTCAGACAGAGAGACCTTAAAAGAGACCATGAAACAATATCTGTTCCTTTTTCCTCTCTACCCCAAAGACAAATTCAGGATGAGGAGAAAAAGAGATATAAAAGTAGATATTCAGGACACAAGTAGAGCCAAAGTAAGCACCAAAAAGAGGAGAGAGAGAACCAGAACTAGCAGTGGAGGTCAGGTACAGAGAAGGCTCTTTTAACATACTCCATTTCTTGTAACACTTAGTATACGTTTAGGTACCACAGTAAAAAGAACCTTTCTAACCTGAGAGATGTTATGTTTGCATTTGCAGTATGATCCTGCTGGGAAGATTATATTCTGCACTTGAGCTATGGCAAGCTAGAATTGTTTTGTAGGAACAAAGATGTTTTTTAAACTTCCTGTTTGTTCTCACCTAGGCTCGTGTATTAAAACAAAAAAAAAATGAAAAAAGAAGAAGAAAAAGTCAGGGTGGGCACGCTGCAGGAGTGCTACAGGACTCCTTATATGTCCACCCCTCCCTGTTTGGCTGGCCTGCAAGCTTATTGAACACATGCTCTGGTGCTGTTGGAAGGTTCCATGAGAGTCAGAAGCTGATTGAAAACTCTTGCTTCTGCTGAAGTGGGTGGTCAAAGTGCTGAAACTGAGCAGCTGTTATAAACCTGCTGTGTGTGAATTATTCTGCATGCCATCTGGGACAAGAGTGGTACTAACATTTACAAAAACGTAGCTGAGGTTCATGTTGAGCAGTAAGTGTGAAATATTATTAAGCGATTATCAGATTTTAAAGGCTTCCCTGAGTGGCTTAAAGACACATTCTTAAGTTGGAGAGGTTTTAAACTAAAACACGTTGCCAGCGTTTCCTTCCTTGCCAAGGTGTTTATTGGAGTTATGTTTGGGTCTCCCATTAAGTCCTCAACACTTATCTGAAGGATTGAGCTGTGATTGAGCCTGTCTGTGAGACATGAGGTTCAGTTGCTTGGTGAGCAGGAGGTCATACCATTGCCTCTGACAAAGCATCCCCCAGCAAACCTTCCCCTTCTGCATAGGTGATATCAGACGTGACTGACCAGCACATTTTTTCTGTTTCAGATGGAATAAAGCTTCTTGAGACCACTTCCCAAATCTTGCTGAGGCAAATGGGTGGCTCCTGTTGGACAAGGGTGTGAGGACCATGCAGCATGGCCAGGATGTAAACTCCTTGCTGCTTCCTGCTTGCTTGGCTTGCTCTGTCATTGATGGACTTTTCCCTTGTAGCAGAATGGTATTCCTCGGTACCACTGCAGCTGGATGAAGAGACTGGGACATTTTGGGGAAACCTGGGGACGAGTCTTTCCCCACAAAGCCATAATTATGCTTTCTCCAACAATGGCCTCCCCTGAATCCACAAGACTAAGAATCTTTGAACTTTCAAATTTTCTGCTGTGGGTTTGAGAGAGATTTTTGCCTCTCCTTAGAAAATTTATTTTTCCAAGGCATAGGGTACGTGTGCTGAATGGTGACTTGTTTCTTCACTCTGAGCAAGCAGGGATGTAACAGAAATGACTCAACACGTGCGTGTGTAACATACGCTGGCTGGGTATTTAATGAGAAATATCCCAGGAGAGAGGCTGTATCCCACAAATCTCTGTTATTTCTGTGTTTTCTGCATGGACCTGCTGGTGCACCAGTGTTGTAGCCAGGTGCATGGCAGCATAAGCTCCTGCTGAAAAGATGATAGTGAAGGCAAGAGGGTACTGAAATATCATAGATATTTGTCAGGTCTAAAGCATGGATTCACAAATGGAGCAGATATGAATAGCAAAAAAAACCCACATAAAATCCAGTCGCCTATTGTGTTCTTGTAGGAGTACCTTTCTTTTCTGTCTAACTAAGTGGGGAGCTTATTGGGCCTGTTAGTGTGAAGCAGGTGGCTGTTACTGGGCAAATAAAGAAGGCCTTCTGCTCAAGTATTTGATATTGCTGAGCAGGGAGTTCTCCAGCGTGGCTCTGTACCTAGTTTGTTGGCACTATATACAAGGAATTATAACTTGCCTTTTCTTGTGCTGGCCACTTAAAATGTGTTCTCCAAATACAGTGCAGTTGCTTGGATTAATGGTATTTCTACTGTGAGTGTGACAACTCCAACGTGTTCTTATTACATCTTCAGTGTATTGACAGCCTATGAAAAGGTTGCCTAAGTATTATAGCTACTTTCAGACTTGAGTTTGAAAACTGAAATTTCTTTTTATTACTTTCCTCTGAAAACTGAAATTCGTGTGCAGGGTTTTCTGTTTTGCATGAGAACATTCTGTTCTGCTAAGAAGATTATGAGAACTTTAAACCCAGAACCAGTAAAACCAAGAAACTTGGCTTTCCTAGAGCAGGTGCCAATTGATTCGTGAGTTCTGACTGCCACCTTTCCCCATCCCTTGGGGACCTACAAACACGTGTGGGGGGTGTGTGTCTGCTTTCTAGTCTCCTTGGCTATCCCTTGTTTTCCCCATATGGGTGTAATTCTTAATGGTCTCATGTTGTGGAGCTCATTCTACAGCCTTCTGCTCCATCAGGACAGTAAGTAGGTCTCCCTTGCATATACCCAGCTGCATATTTTCACAAAAGTTGTAGCTTTGACACTCCTAGTTCTGTCAAACATGTCTAAATTTAATCATCAGGTTCCAAAATCGCTGGAACATGGGCAGGCAGAAATGTGCACACAGGCTTTGCATTTGTAGGAACTTCTTTTTTTTTCCTCTGTACACCTGATAAAATGCCACTGGCTCTGAAAATGAAATCCCACTTTAAGAAATTATTGCTTTTTTTTTTTTACCCTCCCCCCCCGATATGTTATTTGTTTGTTTATTTTGCTTCTCTCTAATCCATCCTCATAAGTGGTGTGAGAGAAATGCTGACACACTCTTGCTTCTGCCATCACAAATGGCTGCTACTCTAGAAGTACCTAATGATTTTAATGCCTTTTATGGCTGAAAGTTGGACACTGAAGCTGATTTGAAAGCATTCACCAGTGAAAAAAGGATAAGTCTTTATTGATAGCTAGTCCAAAGTGAAGACTTAGCTGTAATTATTTACAAAACAATTAATGAACCTTTCCTCTAACACCCTATCAGTCAAAGACTGGCTAAGAGCAGAGGAGAGCATTGATGAGAATACACCATGAAACAAAATCAATTGTCTTTTGTCATTCTGACACAAGGGAGCTGTACACATGGATTAACCCAGAATGCAGCAGGAAAATGTCCACGGGCTGGAAGATAACCCAATTTTGTAAAATCAAGGTTGTCATAAGAATCTTTCATAATTGATGGTGAGATTAGACCTTATCTAGCATCCCTGTGGTAAGAATCAAAACAGTTTCTGGTGCAGTGTTGGAACATTTTACAACTAGATTAGTTTCTCAGCCCCGCAACCTGTCCATCTTGTCAGCTAATTTAAAGAACCCACCTATGCAGTATGTACATTGAGGCCTTACTTGTGTGCCTGAGGTGCTGTGTTTCTGATGCCATAGGAAATCTGTCTGCATCTTTTCTGTGTATTTAAAAGAAGCCTTTTTAATTCATATGTTCTTGTGTACAATATATTTGGTTCAGATTTGTTTGAATGTGAAGTTGATAATCTGATCATAATCCTGTCTATAGGGTGACTGCAAAAGGAAAACAGGGGAAAAAAATCTTCATATTTTCTCAAAATGACCTTTAGAAAAAGTCTGAAATGTATCTGTAATTGTCGGGTGAGCCCTAAGATACTTTTGGGGTAATATGTTTAAATGACAATATTTAAGACTACCAGTTTTAGCAAATATTTCTTAGTGTGATTGCACAACATTAATTTATCAATATGTTTTCAGGACAGTACCCACGTTTTTTTCTCTCTGCACTGAACTGGTAAGAGCAGCTCTTTGACTTCTGCTTCCAGCTGGGCAGCAGGAACGTCAGAGCCTCCCAATCAGCATCACTACATCCCCTGCGAGTGCTCCAGCCCTGGCTCTAGCCCCTAGACAGGGCCTGCCTTCCCCAGGCTTCCCACAGTGCCCAGGCTGCCCCTGCTCTGCCTCTCCCCAGCACCTTCTGTGAAGTCTGCCGTTTCCTGCATTCTAAAGCTAATGGTGTCCTGGGCTGCAGCCAGAGAAGCGTGGCCAGCATGTTGAGGGAGGGGATTCTCCCCCTCTGCTCCACTCTGGGGAGACCCCCCTGGAGCTGTCTCCAGTGCTGGAGCTCCAGGGACAGAAGAGATCAGGAGGTTCTGGAATGTGTCCAGAGAAGGGCCACGAGGATGCTCAGAGGCTGGAGCAGCTCCTGTGAGGACAGGCTGAGAGAGTTGGGGGTGTTCAGCCCTGAGAAGAGAAGGCTCTGGAGAAACCTTCTTGTGGCTCCCAGGATCTGAGAGGGCTCCAGGAAAGCTGGGGAGGGACTTTTTAGGCTGTTGAGTAATGACAGGACTGGACGGGATGGATCAAAACTAGAGATGGGTGGATTCAGATCAGACATGAGGAAGAGTTTTTTCCCCATGAGGGTTGGTTAGACACTGGCACAGGGTGCCCAGAGAGGTGGGGGAAGTCCTATCTTTGGCAGCTTCCTCAGTCCAGGCTGGATGTAGCTCTGAGCAACCTGCTCTAGTGGGAGGTGTCCCTGCCACTGGATGAGCTTTAAGGTCCCTTCCAACCATGACCATTCTATGATTTTGATGGGTTACTGTGTAAATCACCCAAGCGGTGCTCTGCTCACCTATTCAGTTCATTTTTCAGCCCAAGGTAATTCATAAGATTGCATCTCCTTTGAGATTTAGTGCAGTGGCTCTTGCTCAGCAGACACTACAAGTAGAGGCAACGGTGAGTACAAGAGCAGGAATACCTGCAAATTATTGAAATAAACAACAGGCCAAACTGAAAAGCAAACCAAACAAAACCCATCTACTGATCAAAATGAGAATTATCAGTAATGTTTTGTGACTGGGATCAAAGGTCAGCACAGTGACCTTTCATCTGGCATGGTGCAGTCATGCAAAAGACCTGCTTTCTGTTCCCAGGCTTGGTCTGAACAAACTCGTGTGCTTTGCTTTCCCTCCACAGGGAGAGAGCTTTGCATCACTCACTGATTCCAGGGGTCACCCTGTAGATGGAAGTGTGGGCCCTTCTGTCAGATGCCTGGGTCCTGAAATGGGGCAGGTCTGGAGAGAACAACTTTCTGGGGACTTTCACATGGCTAGAAGTATGCAATGAATGTTTGGAAGAAAGATGCAGAGCTCTAGCTTTTAAAACATTTAGCTTCTCAGGAGTTCACAGTGTTAAAATTGGATGTAGTGAGTCTGAGACCTCCACATTGAACTTATGGAAAGAGGTCTTCTTCAAGATTCTTTTTCCTTAGAGAGGATTATATTTTTTGAGGTACTAAAAAGAAAAGAATTTTCAGATGAAAATTAAATATATTAAAAGAATAAAAGTTAGGGAGCTATGGTTGCCCTGGTGACTATAACCCTGATATTAATTAATATGTCAGTTGGGTTTAGCTGCTGACCTCTTAATGTTTCCCTCTACTTATTTGCAGTAATTCTTAAATTTTCTGTTCTTTTTATCTAATTTATTTGATATTTATTTATCTTTGGCACTTTTGTCCCTACTCTCACCGAGTTGTTCAAATACAGCCTTTTTCTCCTCTTTTCCCCATGTGCTCCTATCCCCTCAAGGTGGGCAAAGTGAAAGGGGCAGATGAGGAATTGCAGAGATGAAGTCAAAACTTCAACACTTGGGATCTTCCCCAGAATAAATTATTTGTAAGAAACTTGTTGTCTTACCTGCAAGAAACAGAACTTTCATTTAAACTTGTTATACTTCTCATATAACAAAATTATAGGATGATTTGACAGTGGTGTAGACAAGTAACAACATAAGAAAAATAAAATAACTCTTGTTTTCAGCACATTTGGCACAAACTATTTTTATTATGTTTTTAATATCCGAAGAACTTTATGTGTATTTTGTGACACGTCATAACCTTGGCACAGGTTCAGGAGCATGTTGACGTAAGTTGGGACTGCAAGATGCTTTCTTTTCTTTCTCCTTTGCCTTTGGCTCATGGTCACAGACTGCCATACCATTTTAAAAGTTTTTCACAATATGTTTTCTAGGCAAGAACCAATTTTCTTCCGGGAAAATTTGACTTTGGGTGAACACAAGGTGAGTAGAGGAAAAAGAGATCAAAGTATATAGTCAACTTCAAATAGCTTCCTCCCACCATCTTGAACTGTGTTTTTCTCTTACCTTTGGGAGAGGAGCATTTGGAGATGGCATAGCAGCAGTAATCAGCAATGACTATCTTGTGTGGTAGAATTTTCCTTGGAGCTATACGTGTTCTAGGTGATTTACTTCTTGCAGCTTAAAAAGATTTTCTTGGATATTTAATCCTCTTTTCCCTATTGCCCCATAGTAAATACAGGGGAAAAACTCTCTGAAAAATAGTTCTTTAAGTTATATTTTCAAGTCTTTCTGCTTAGATGTTGTTCCACTGTTTTCTGGTGATTTCTGAAACACAAAGGACTGTGAAAGGGGGTCTTACTGGCTGCTTTGGGTATTGGATCTAGCTGTTATTTCTTAAGTCCAAACTTAAACTCCTGTCAGTGAAGAAAGGCCAGTGTCACAAGATTAAATCGAGGTTAAAATAGCCTCCAAATAAATGGTATAAATACTTAAGAATGAATCCTAATAAAGCAGTTTCAAAGGACTAAAAGGCAATCCCCTGACTATTTATTTATGTATGGAGCAGAGTGCTATTTTTAGCCAAGTGAAACAACCTTCCTCCCTCTGAAGCAAAGCTTATTTAATGGTGTGTTTGGTTGGTTGTTTTGATTTAGAGTTGTGTTGCAAGTGAGGTCTTCTATTTTCACTACCCTCCTACAGAATCAGAGCCACAGACCAGTCCAGGTTGGAAGAGACCTTAAGAGATCATCTAGTCCAAGCTTTGTGGGAAATGAAGCATAGATGAGATTCTTTGGTGCTCTGTCCTGAAAACCTCCAGCAATGGGGACTTTACCATGACCTTTGGGAGGCTGTATCAGTCAATGGTTGTTCTGATTGTAAAAAATTTCATAGATCTAGGAGCAGAACATTGATAAGTAATGGTGAACTTGTGTTTTGAGAAGAGGGGATTACATGAGCTTTGTGTGTATGTGAGAGAGATGGAGGAATTTCAGTGGAAGCTGACAGATGCATTGGAGCGAAGTTTTGTTAAGGGATTTTTTTTTTCTTTTTTTTTTTCTTTTTTTTTTTGTTGTAGAGGAAAAAAAAAATCTGAAGACCAATTCCAAATCCAGCTTTGTTGCTTCAGAAACAGCTGGCCTGAGATAATTTTGCCTTGGCTTCACTCTTTGTGAAATTAATCCTTAAATTTTCAACCCAAAGCACTACATAGTTAGTTGGACATCAAAAGTATGTGTTTATGGGGCACATTTAGATCTACCTCAGATCTGTGTCCTTCTGATGCATCAAGCTAAACAGTCTATTAATATCACAGCACATCACGACAACATGAAACCCAGTTGACCAGATGGTTCTCTGTGGCTCCCAGAAGTACATTTGGCATCTGCAAAAGAACAGTCTTTTTTTTTTTTTTTTTTTAATTAACTCATTATTTTCCCAGACATTTCCCCAAAACTACTCAGAGACTATAAAACTTTCAAACAAACTCTGAAAAGCTTCTGTGCCAACAACCATCTTGCTCCATATTTGAGCACCTAATTAAAGTATTTTAGTATCCAAATTTGCAGACAAAGTAAATGTTTCTGCGTTTTTGTGTATTTCTGATGTAGAAGATGCTGGGCATCCAGGCACAGTGACCATTTTCCTTTGCTGTTGATGCAGCAGGCCATTCTGTCAGATTTCTGAATCTGCATTTTTGGATCTGTACTTGCTCAACCTCCTTGGTTTGTCAAAAGCATTAAGCATTTTCATAAATGTTGTTTCATATGGAACCACCCTGGAGATCCAGCACCTTGCTTTCACAGCCCAAGGAAGAAAAATAGCTGGCAGCAGATCAGGAAATTGAAATATTAACTTGCATCTTAAATTGCATACAAGTGCAAACTGGTATTAGGTGACGTAACACCTTCCCTTCCCTAGTAAATTAATGAGGAAGAATGTTCACTACTTTACAGCTAAAAAAAGTGACACACATGTGATTAATAGCAACTATTTTTTTATGAAATCTCTTTGAAGTTGTATTATGTTTAACATCTCAGACCTAAAAGCATAGTCTAGCATACAGATGGCTTCTACATAAAGGAAACCAAATTTTTTCCTCCTGAAAAATTCCCTAATTGTGTGTGTTCTATACAAAGTTGCTATTAGTGATAGTAAAAATGTTTTGCTTTATCTGAAATCCATCTGGACAATGTTAGCTCTAAATCTTAACTCCATTTTAACTTCTCTGCCCTGCTCAGTAAGAGAGAAGTTGGAGATGGAAACAAAGCACAAGTTTCCAAAAAGAAGAAGAACAAAAATACCTTGTGGAGGGGGAAAAGAATAAAAGGAAAGTAGAAAGTGCAGACAAAGTAGAAAGTAGACAGGGATTATGGAAAAGGTGCATTAAGGAATAAGGGAAAGGGCAGCAATGAAATTTAAAGGTTCTGCTAAAGTAAGCTGTAGGCTGCACTATCTTTGTCATTTGTAGTAAGAAGAATGTTTCTGTTTCTTCTATAGGCTAATGGGCAGTCTGATGAACTCTGGTTTTCAAGAAGTTAAATCAAGAGAAGAAAGGTGGAATTGCTATTAATCTTTGAGTTCGGGGAAGTGTTACAAGCTTAAAACACAGTGTAAGGATTACAGAACCTCAGGCTTGCTGGGGTATACAAAAATGTAACTTTGCAGAGTTTATACAGTCATCCCACTTGTCAATATTCCAGGTTTATTTATTGTTGGCTTAGACTTTAGAGAGCAGCCTCATCAAGCCAGGGTGGTGTGTTGTTACTGTTGCTGGATGTAAGGATGCTGGAGACCTCTCTGTGGTTAGTGCAATTGTGACATTTGTTCTGTAGGGATATTCTGTGTTGTTGCACTGTCAACATATAAATGAATGTCACAAAGTTGCCCTCTGGCTGTGCAATGTTTTCACCCCACAAGACAAATCTAAGCAGGTGGAAGGATAATAATGGTGAAATAACAGAGGGTAAGGAGCCAGCCCAGCTCTGGAACCTGTAACCACGGCTGTGGGTGCCCAAACAAATGACTGTGGGCTGAGTTCATTGGGAATTCATAACACTGGTTACGTGATTTGACCTGTGGTTAGTGGGAAGTAGTGTGAGGTTCTCGTGCACCAGAAGCACCTCTCCGGGCGATTCCAGAGAGGACCCGCTGGCCTGGGAACACCCCTGCTGCTCTGCTTGTGCCTCTGCTCTTCTCATGGCAGGGAACCCAATAAATCTGGCAGCTTCTTATGTAGCATGAATTGAACGAGCAAAGGGTTTGGACATTGTGTTTAACCTGACACAGACTGGGGTCTGTTGTGACTGCTCTGCTTTGCCTTATTGTTTTAGTAGACATTAAATTTTGAATGCAAAATAGACAATAAGGTTGGTTGGCCGGTTGGTTGGTATGTACTAGACTGTCAAAAAGTGGTTCAGCTGGCTTTGGTCTAACTCTTTATTTTGTGCCCAGAAGTAAATTTGCAGGCATAAATTAAAGCATGCAAATACCTACTTGATCTGAGGCCATGGCAGGCAATTAGATAACTTCTCTGGAAAAACTTTATCTGTAATTATCTCCTTGACGAGAGGAATAGAAAAAGAGAGGGGTTTAGAAAATAAGCAGAATAATGTTTTCTATTATACTGTGACACTGTGCCAATGCAAGCAGCTTTATGGTCAATCCCTGCATTCAGCAAACTGATTCACATTGGTTGCTAGACCTCTGCAAGGTTAGATTAGAAGATCTCTCTTTTCATCCCTGGACACATAATATAATATAGTATAATAATAATAATATTATAATATAATATAAATATTGCCTCACGACTTTCAGGGTTTTCTGTCCTCTCTGACAGTTACCTGGGTATTCCTAGAGAACAGTAAAGATATAACTGGTGGTGTGATCTAGTTACCTAAAGCAAATGGAAAGGTTTTAAATGCAACCATTGTTAAGTTTTTGACAAATGTCATTATTTCATAAAAAGAGAGGAAGAAGTGAATATTCAAAACATTGCCCAGAAGGTTGGGTGTGTACCTTTTTTTGAGAGGAGTAGTATATTTTAGACTTTGTCCTGTATTTGAGACTGCTCAGTAGAAGAGATCTGAGGGCCCATGAGTTTAGAAAACTTTACTTTAGGAGGTCCAGATTTAACCGTAAAAGCTGTGGATGGCCCTCAATGCCTGGCCTGTGTATTCACTCTCCTTGTCATTTTAAGGTGAGGAGAACATTGTTTGCTCACAGGCTTTTCATTAATATTGAAGGGAAATCACCAGAAAAATCAGCTCTCATGATGGTGTTTGAATTTATTTTTGTAACAATTCATGTAAATAGGTGTGCATAGGCAAACCAGACATGGCTTTAGGGCTGCTTTCAACTGCCAGCCTTATATGCCAATTGCATGAAAATCAGCCAGCTCTGGCCTATGGGCAGCACTTCCTAGTGGTAAGAGTGGCATTTAGAAATGCCTCTTGCTCTTCCTGGAAGAGAAGGTCTAGAGATGCCACTGCAAGCTTGGATCTAGGGGAGGGATTGTGGAAGCTGTAGAAAACCTATCCTCTTACAAACTGTTTTCACCTCTCGGGTTGCTCTGAAATGTTTATGCAAACAAGTAGGCAATCACTTCCCAGCAGCTGTGTTAGCCATTCTCTTTGCAGCAGGCTGAAGCCTGGCAGTGCTTCCAGGCTTTCTTACTGCCTCTCTTCAGTCCCTTTAAAACAGAGCTACCATAATGGAGGTCCTCTTTATTTGCTAAGTCAAATAAATACAATATAAACTGGGCCCTGTTTACCTGAATATGGGAGGACCACAATAAAGCAGGATATTTCTCCACCCAGCATACCAAATGCAAGAGCTACTTTCAGATCCTTAAAGGGATCAGGGCTTCCCAGGTGAATGCTGTTGGGTATTAAGGAATCTCTGGTGAGTGTCCACAGCTGATGACATAAAAGTTTCAACTTTATTTGATTACTGTTAGCTATGAATGGCTGACCTCAGACTCCCTGTGTAATGTGGTTACCCAGCTATGAGTCTGTCTGAGCTGGCTACATACCTACTGTGCTCACTGGTGCCCAGAACAATGAACTCTGTTGATTCTGCTGCATATTTGGCTGGCAGTGGAAGAAGTGACAAGTTCAGCTAGAAACATCATTTGTTCATGGTGACGACTGAGGGTGCTGGGTCATGGCATCTGGTAGCACAGGAACAAGAAGTTTGTGTTGAGCTCCAAGGCAGGTGCTGCTGTTACTGGGACAGCTGAGCTGCTGTAAATCACAGCTCCAGGGTTACAGAGGGCACTGGTAGCTGGAGCATGAGGAAATCTTGGCCATATGTCCTTTCCAGGAGAAGAGCCCCAGGGTGCTGGTGGCAGCGTGTAAACAAACTCTTAGCTGTAGGTAGGTGTCTACAGTGTGGGTCCAGCACGGAGAAACCACTATTGGAACAGGGTGCTGATAGAACACATCGTGTTGCCCCAAGTGAATGTTTTCAAACAGCAGTCGTGGCCTCTTGTTTGCCACGATAATCTGTAGAGAAGAGTGAACTTCACAGTATTTGAAGAAAAGAAGGGAAGAGTCTGTGTGCCCCAGCTCATGTGTAGGTCAGGCTGTTTTTAATGCAATGTGTGTATGGAATTACATAGGTCAGTAATAAACACCTAAGACCTAAGCTGGCGATAGGAGCCAGACCTGATGCAGCAGTCTGGGGGGAGATGGAGAATCAGCGTTGTTCCCTGGGATGGGGAAGGGAGAACATTCATGATATCTGGGAGCAGGGCTGCTGCTGTGAGGGGACAGGAAGGTGACAGAGGGCATGAAAAGGGATGAGGAGGCAGGGACTCATCCCCAGGGGTGTTAGGAGGGAAGGAAAGATTAGCACTAAAGGCAAGACAGTGAGATCTACTGCAGTCAGGAGGAGGAAGGAACACTGTGCAACCTGGAGAGAGGAAAGAAGCCAAACGAGGGGTGCAAAGAAGTGGTGGGATAGGGTCCCCTGCCCAGAGGAGGGGTGTGAAGGTGTACAGACACTTGCTGGGCAAATATGAGAGCCCTAATGAAGAGTTGCATCATGCTCTAAAACAATCTCAACAAAGAATCTCAACAAAGCAGAACCTCCACAAAGGGTAACACTTCCTAAGTAAATACCCTGGGCTGAAGATGTGCTATGTAGTGTCAGTACTGACCCCAGAGGCTGTTGCAACTCACTGTTGTCAGTGCTCAGAGTCTAGTAGGCCACCTTTCAAACTGAGGGCTGAGATATTCAAGGCTGTTGTCTTCTCCTAATGATTTCAGGGCCATTTTTGTTTCCAGCAGCAGCCTCTTCCAGGCTCTGTCACCATCAGAGTAGAGAAGGTTGAGGTGGAACTTCCTATATTTCAGTTTATACCCATTATTCCTTGTCCTAGTACTGGGCACCACAGAGAAGAGACTGGCTCCTTCCACTTGGCATCCACCCCTCAAATATTTATACACGTTCATAAGCTCTCCTCTCAGCCTTCTTCAGACTAAACAGCCCAGGGTTCTCAGCCTTTCTTCACAGGAGAGATGTTCAAGTCCCCTAATCATCCTCGTAGACTCCACTGGGCTCTGTCCAGTAGATCCTCATATCTTTTGAAATGGGGAGCCCAGAACTGGACACAATATTCCAGCTATGGTTTCACCAGGGCAGAGTGGAGGGGGAGGAGAACCTCTCTAGACCTGCTGGGTCTAGGTGAAGATGGGTGAAGCTTGTCTGTGCAGTCAGTACGCTTGGCTTTTGTGCCAGTGAAACTTATGATGCAACAAAGGAGTCATTTAGCTATTCTTTTGAGGTGTGGATTGCGGGATTTTATGAAAATATGAATTAAAAATGATCCTTGAAAAGTGCTTTCAAACACATAAGGTCTTTTCACTTATCTGCTGAAAATCTGCATTACAGAAAATCAGGGCAAAAGAGGTGTTGAAATCCTTGGGAGTAAACAAAGACTGTGTGCAGAGAGCCCTGTGTGTTAATCCAAAATTGTTTATTGCGAGGTTGTAACCTCAAAGCAGCTGTTCACAATAGCTTGTTTTACCAGTTCGACAAGATTTTCTGTAAGAAAATCAAGATACTAAATTGGCTGTTTGCTTGCCAGCATTTGCTTCACACAAGGGTCCTGCACCCTGTGCTAGGATCCCTTCTGCACTGAGGAGGAGCTGTTTTCTCTCTTCACCAGAAATAAATCCAGCTAAAGTCCAAAATAAAGGGGCAAGTGTGGGGGGGAGGGAGTAATCTTTGCATTTTTGTTTTCCTTTCAGAAGCTGGGAGTTTAGAGGATGGGAGAAAGGGTAGAAATTGAGAGATGTTAAGAGTGGGC
Source organism: Ceyx melanurus (assembly GCA_024611195.1). Taxonomy (NCBI): domain Eukaryota; kingdom Metazoa; phylum Chordata; class Aves; order Coraciiformes; family Alcedinidae; genus Ceyx; species Ceyx melanurus. The sequence continues at coordinate 39,493 of JANHGL010019527.1, read as the reverse complement.
TTTAGCTCTAATCATTCTACATCTCTGTGCCTCTCTCCTCCTGTTCCAGCCCTGAACCGTGGAGATTAGCACTAGTCATGCGGAAGTGTTTAAAAATTCAAGCAATGACAATAGGAAGTGTCAGACAGTAATGGAATAAGGATGGCAAAATTACAAAGACAACAGGTATTCATTAATAAATTAGAACCTTGTAGGTTTTTTGTGTTTTTTTTTGTTTTTTTGTTTTGTCTTGTTTTTTTTAAGCTGATGGTGTCTAACTTGGAAATTATATTCTTCTGAATATGACTTTATAATTTCCCTTTCACCCCATTTGGGGAACAACAGAAAAAAAAATGAATCCCTTTTTAATCATAGAGCAAATAATGTGTTAATACTCCCCAGTGCACCTTCAGAAGTAAATTTAGTATAAAGAAGTAAAATTAGAGACACGGCTGTCTCCAAGGGCCTGGTGGAGTGCTGCGAGGGGTCACCCTGGGCATGGAGCTATGAAGATGGGATGAATGCAGAGCCAGCCCCGCTGTGCAGGGCCTTTCTCTTGATTTCTGCTTACTCAGAACACTGGTGTCATATGAATTCAAAACTTGATGTAAAGAAGGTCAGACTTTGGGTGGTGTCCCCTTAGGTGCAGCCCAGCTCCACTCTGTGCCTTGCTGTAGGGTGCTCCATGTGAAGATCCCTGGTACAGGGCTGGTACTTGGTGTTTGGCAAGGGACAATCGCACCTCCCCCGCTCCTCAAACCACCGTGCTCAGAACACCACCCAGATCTCTGTGCTCCTGTTTTCCATTTAAAAGCTTTCCGGGCGGGAAAGGGAAGGGCCACCCAGCTCTTTGAGCAGCTGCGCTGGTGGCTCTGGTGGTGGCCGCAGTGGATGGAGCCTGTGAAGCATGTTCTCACTTATCCCCCTGGAATATGGGTGGCCATGGGCCCCTCGGGAAAGCTGCTTTCTCACTGTCTGGAAGTGGTAGCTATTGTCTGCCTTCCCAGCTTTGCTGCTCAAAACAGTTTTCTTCTGCTCCCAGTCTCCGCGGGGCTGCGTGTGTTTGATGGTCTTGAAAATCAACACGTGGGAGAAAACCTTTGGAGTCTGCTGCTCTGGTATAGAGAGATCTGCTTCATAAGAAATGCTTCTTTTAAAAATGTTTTTATTAAGAAAAATCCCTTGTTGCTTTCTCCATCTCGTGCCTCTTTTGCTCCCTCATCTGTCCCAGCTGAGGACTAGAGGTGACTTTTGCATGCAATATATTTTTCTGATCAGTCTTCCAAAGGCTATGTCACCTGATCTTCTGTACCAAAAATGACATTTCTTATTAATGTTTTTATGAACTGAGGTTATTAACCTGACTTTCATTTAGTGTAAATTGTAATTAAAATGTGCAAAGAATTTGACTTGCGGCTTGCCCTTCTCAGTCTGTTGTTTGGTCTGCCTTAGCAGAAATGCATCAAGAGCACATGGAAACATTGATTTATTTTATATTTTATTTTGTATTTATTTTAGTATTTTGTTTTTTTAAAAGAAGACTCAGGGTTTTTTTCACAGGGGCCAATCAGAGCCTTTAAATGAGGAACCCAGAGATGCCTTTTCTTTTGGGTAAGAATTTTGAAGCCACAACAGGTACCAGGATAGACCTCTGGGTGGAAATACAAAGAATGAGCTCAGATGACAGCTGTAGCAAAGTCAATACATTCCTGGTGTCCAAACAGCTATTTTATTAGGTGATGGTTTAAATTCCCTTCCCCTCAGTTTTGGGAATATCTGTGAAGAAGGTAGAGGTGAATGGCACCATTTGTGACCCTACTTGAAACTCTCTAGAGCAAAGTGAAAATTGGTATTGCTCTGTGTAACGCAGAAGACAGTTGATGAGAGCCCAGGCAGTCTGCTGGATTTTAGAAATCAGAGCTTTTTCCACTTACCTCTCCCACTTTCAACATTTCTTCCTATTGTTCTTAGATCAATATAGTTGTTTCGATAGTTGAGCATGATTGTAGATAAAGTTATGACAAAAGCACCCCCCCTTTTTTTTTTTCTTTTTGTGCCATTATAGGTGTCCAAAGGCACAACTAACATCAGAGAGTCACTACTTAGATTACTGGCCAATTTTCTCCCCCAAATTTATTCCAGGATGGTCATCCAGTAGATCATAATTTGCCAGCAGTATTTGCAGGGGCTTCACTTGTGTGGTGTGTCTGGGCTTTTTGTTGTTCAGGGCTTTTTGTTGGGCACTGGATTTTTTGGTGGATGGGGTTGGTTTGGTTTTGTTGGTTGGCTGGGTTTTGTTTTGTTTGTTCACATTTCAAGTTAAATTTCTGTTAAAAGGAATTATGGTTTAGATTTTTTTGGTGGGGGGGGGGGTACTTACTTGCTGGTCATTTTGGTGGACATGAAAATACTGATGCTGCAAGCTACCTGAATTATATGGTTGAAATCTCCTCCAATGCAAATAATTAGTTGAAATATTTGAAACTCCAAAATCTTTAAGCAAGCTTGATTGTCAGTAGCTGTGGCCGTGATACAGACAGATGAGAAGATGACAAGTTTATTATTTTAATTTAGTCATTCAGAGGTTGTGGGATTCCCCCCGACCATATTTTTTTCTTTTTGGTGACCTTTCTCATTACCTCCGCTTCTGCCTTTTGACCCTGCTTTGCCCACAGTCTGCTTTCTGCAACCCAGAATCCATATACGGACTACTAAAGCTCAGTGCAGTTGCCCTCGTAATCTCCACATTGCCCTCCTTTAATCTCCCTACTGCCAAGATTTTAAAGGCAAGGCTGATGTTTCCTTGTTTGGGGGGTGGAGGAGGATATATATAGATATATATTTGTGTGTGTATGATATATAGGCTCCAGTGTGGCCTGTGCATACATGCACATGTCCATACATGCAAACTCACTTTGAGGGGTCAGAGTTAAAGGAGTCCTGTGTGGGGTACTCTTGTCTTGGCTCCACTCCGTGAATGCCCAATCCAGTGGCAGGAGATGTCTGCTTTTGCCCCAGCAGGCTATGGACGTGCCCACATTTCCCCAGATGTGACCCAACCAAACCTGGTGAGGAGCTCTGGACCTGCTCATTCTCTTAGTTGAGTCACCTCTCAAATTGCTACTGGTATGTGCCTTAGTTAATTAAATAGTATAATCTGTACAAATAAATTCCTTGCTTTGCCTCAGATAGTGGCTTGTTCAGATGATTTCTCATTAAAAAACCCCAGTGAGTCTGTTCCTTTGATGCTATTCTCTCCCTCTGCCCTGTGAAGCTGGTTTGCCTCTGCGCTCCAAAGGCAGCATTGCCAGGTGGCTGCTGAGCTCAGGATGAATAACGGGACCTTTGAGCCAAGCCATTCCAGATGACCTGGGCTGAATCAGGATACATTCCTCACCAGCGCACCCCTTTCTCCAAACAGATCAAAAGCTGCCTTTAAGCGTGCTCACACAGGACTTGTTTTTGGGGCAGATGTTTTTCAGTACTGTTTTTGCTTTCTGGAGAGCGCAGCACAAGGTTAGCAAAATATTTAAATTGCAACGTGGTGGCAGGCTGAGTGCACAAGGTTTATTTAAGGGAGGAGAGAGCTATTTATGGAAAGCATGTGGTTTACTCTGCCCCCCACCAAAGTGGGAATGTTTCTTTAGGGTTTGGCATACAGCATGTGAAAGGAAGAGAGGAAGGGGTTTTGGAAACTTTCCATATGTTCATGTCTGCCTATCCCCCCTCTCCCCCCCACTCTGAGGTGTGAAAGTTTACTGGTTATTATGTTATAATTATGTTATTTGTGTATTCCTATTTTACCTGCTAGGTTTGGAGCAGTTGTTTTTGGTCTTTTATGCTCAAGAAAAACAATTTTCTCCCTTTTGTAATAGTGGTAAATTGATAATCTGAAGGAAGTGTAAGTTATGGGTGCTGATTAGGAGCAAAAGGAGAAGAAGACATTAGAGCTCTTGCAGATGCTTCATTATGCTGAACTGCCAGTTTGAAAGTTCATTTCATTGCGTTTACAGTGAAATGTTTAAAGGAGGCGTGGATAGTTGGAAAGGTTGCAACATTGCTTAAAAAAAAAGAGATTATATGATGATATGAGATACTTGGCTGTCATTGTGTCAGTTATGATTCATCAGGCAACATTAGTCTTTGATGTCTGGCATTTGTGAAGAATTGTATGAGAGAGCTAGAAAGGCATGAAAAATGTGTTTTATTAGTTGCAGGGTTGAGTAAGACATTTAGCTCTGGAAGAGTATCTTTACAGTCTAATATTGGCAAGAGAGGTAAATTATTTTAAGACTCAAGAAAATGTGCCAGTTCTTTGCCTGATCCCGGGGCTGTGTGGCAATGGCCATTCTAGAAATGAGCCTTGAAGAACGTTGCCTTGCTGTGCAGTGTCCACAAGCTTTTTCACAAAATAGAATCACAGCATGGTGGGTGTTGGAAGTGCCCTCTGGAGATCATTGAGTACAACCTCCCTGCCAGAGCAGGGTCACCCAGGGCTGCCCACATGGGAACAGATCCAGGTGGGGCTTGAAAGTCTCCAGAGAAGGAGACTCCACAGCCTCTCTGGGCAGCCTGTGTCAGGCTCTGTCACCCTCACAGTGAAGAAGTTTCTCCTCATGTTGAGGTAGAACTTCCTATGTTCCAGCTTATATCCATTATTCCTTGTCCTGTTGCTGTAAATACTGCATGGCCTAACTATAGAAACCCTTGCCTGGCTCCACAGGACGTGCCAAGCCCCACTGAGCTATGGCTTCTCCTCCCATTTGAGGAGCACAGTCAACCCTCATCAGGAATGAGGCAGGAAGATGGTGGAGCTGAGGGATATCCTATGCAATGTGTGTTTTCTGCCCTCCATGAGCTTAGGAAACTCTCAGCTGTCAGATGCTGCACCCATGCTGGAGGTTTGAAACCCACAGATTTTTGTTCCTTAGAAATGCTTTCATCTAATCCCTTTCTTTTTAAAAGGGAAAACATTAAAACCAATAGCAAGTTTGGTGTTGCTTTTTTTTTTTTCCCTGATGACTTTTTTGATCTAAGTTCTTTCAGAGTTTTGCAAGTTAAGATTTTATTTTTAAATTGCTTTACAAAAATCACAGGATGTTTCTGTGGTGGACATACATCTGTGATGGCTTTTGCTGAGCTTTGGAAATAGGTCAGGAATTAAAGCTCTGGCTTTGTGGTTCTGAGGAAAGCCCTTAAGAAACTCTCTCAGACATAAGAGGGTAAAGAGGGGTCACTGGAAATACTGTTTGACCATATATAGGTGGCGTGGTGTCTCTTGGCTGCTTGGATGTGCAGCTATACTTTATACATCCAGATACATGTCTGAGCTGGTGACACTGGTGTTCAGTGCTTGCTTGGGAAGGACAGGGAAACGAGGGAGTGGAGAGACCCGCTCTGCCATTGAGTGACAGTGGTGGCTCCTCACGTGCCTTCGGCTTTAGCTGTGTGTCCTAAGCTCTATTGTTTCATGTAGCTCTTTGGAAATCCCCCCCCCCCGTTCATTTGCTGTGTGGTCACATTGCCATGGAAACTGGTAACAGCCCTAGGTCGTGCCTGGCCACAGGCAGAGGTGAGCGTTGCCCTCAGGCTGCTCTCCAAGATGGAGGTTTTGGGAAGAGGGGTGAGGAAGAGGAATCAAACTGCACAGGGAGTGAAAATGGCCAATAACATGTGGAAAAATCAACCATTTTCTCCTGCTCCCAGACACTACTGGTTTGCTGTAGTTTGAGAATTGTACTTTTTTTTTTTTTTTTTTTTTTTTTTTAAATCTCAGAATAACGGTGGAAATTAATAATCACTGTGATGTAAGTGGGACGTGCTTGGGTTGTGTCTTCACCCTCACCCTGGGTGTCCTTAGGGTGGTGTGGAGGAGTTCTGGGCAAGCAAGGTGAGCACCAGAGGAGCAGGGCATGAATCACAGGGCTGGGGAGCTTTGACATAGGGATTAAACCTGGACATTATTTCTGTAGCTTTCTCCTGAAACTTTTTTTTTTTAATACAGTTCAAAGCTGTAGGAAAAATAAAATAAACCTAAAGGGAAATAATAGAAAAATCCAGCCTTCTGAGTAAATAGAATTCCCATGTAATTGTTCTTCCCTCCCTGTTAGGGATTAGGAAAGTGGAAGGGACCCTGGAGATCTTAGAGTCCAACCCCCCTGCCAGAGCAGGCCCATGGGATAGAATCTCATCCAGCACAGGGCACACAGGAACCAGCCAGGGGGGCTGGAAACTCCGGAGAAGGAGTCTTCACGACCTCTCTGGGGAGCCTGTTCCAGTCTCTGTGACCCTCACAGGAAACAAGTTCCTCCTCATGTTGAGGTGGAACCTCAT
>JANHGL010019525.1:0-11699 GCA_024611195.1 Ceyx melanurus | reverse complement strand
GCTTATCAGACTGGTGTAATCATAATTCCTGTAGTGTGTATCCTTCTGTACCCATTTGTATTTATGTGAGATGGATTATTGCTTTCTCCAGTGAGTCACACTCTTCTGAATGAGTTGGCCATCCATCCATTTTTTCCTGCCTCTGTTACCTGGCTATATTTTAAGCCTTGTTTGATACTCAGCCTACAGCAGTTTCATTCTGCTCAAGACCCCGTCACCCATCAGCTGTAGATCAATGTCCCTGTTTCCTCTACAGTATATTATGGAACTGACCTTCACCCAAGCTGCAAAGGGTGTCAACAAGGAGATTGTGGTGAACATCAACGACGCCTGTGAGCGATGCGATGGCAAAGGGCACGAACCTGGCACCAGAGTTCAACGCTGTCACTACTGCAGTGGCACTGGTATGGTGAGTGTCTTTAGAGACATGGGTTCTGCTGTGCTTTTCCTTCTTGGGGCAACTTAGTCCCTTGCACTACAGTCAGCAGCTTATGTTGGGTGAAACCAAGTTCATGTGGATTAGATGTTAATAGGCACTAGGAAGATTTCCTTTGTATGAAAGCAGTGCTCTGCCCAGCTAAAAGCACTGTTCCTTCAGGGCTGGATCAGCTGGTATCGCACATCCAGCAAACCATGTTAGTGTAATATTACAGTTCTGAAATCACTCGGGCATTAAATGGCATCTGTGAATTGACAGCTGGAGGCAGGAGGAGGGTGGTGGTAGCCTAAGGGAAATAAGATGTGTGTAACTCACAGTAAGGAATGATCAAGCTTCAGGCTTTCAATCTGTTCACATCAAAACGGGCACTGGCAATCAGAGTGTGGCCAGAACACCTTCTGTGCAGAACAGGCAGAGCAGGTTGGAGGAGACTGCAGGCTCTTCTCACTGTTCCCTTGTGTGCTTCAGGCTGTTGGGTGGCTTTCACAGGTCACTCTGTAGCTCAGTCTCTGTGATGTTCTTTGGAACACTGCAGTAATTCATGCAGTTGGATTGTCCTTGGGACTCCTCAGAGATGTTTATGCTTCCTTGTGAAATAGCATTGTAAGGAGCTTTGTTCCTGCTTGCACATTAAATCTTAGAAAAAGGAAGTGTGGTGTTTCCCTTCGCCTTGCCACTTGCTCAACCACAGTGATGGTCTTCAGTGGAAATCAGAACACAATGGCAATCAGATCTGATCCACCTTCTCATGAGCAACATTGTCTTTGGATTTCTGAGCGAGTGTTCTGCTCCACTCTTTGCTGAAAGGGTATCGCTGTCCTGCCAGGTTCCATGGTGGGCTCAGATGTGCTGGGCTAGGCACTGGGAATGTTCTGTGGAACTGAAAAGTACCATCTCAGTATGAAACACTTGTATGGTCTGTGTGTTCTTCACCAGGAGACAATAAACACCGGCCCTTTCGTAATGCGATCAACGTGCCGACGGTGCGGTGGCCGAGGCTCCATCATAACTACACCGTGCATAGTATGTCGAGGAACAGGGCAAACCAAGCAGAAGAAGACAGTGATGGTTCCTGTGCCAGCTGGTTAGTGGTGATCTCGGGTGCTGCTCTCTTTTCAAGAACTGTAGGTATTTGCTTCTGCTTGGCCCACAACAGGGCACTTGCCTCTGAAGCATAGCTGGGCCCTGCCAGGTACAAATTGAGATCAACAGAAGTCTTGCTGCAGAAAAGTTACCTTAAGACAAAGCAGGTTGAGGGCTTGGCAATTGAAAGGGCTGATAATGAGAGGAACTTTCTGGCTGTGGTTCCAAACATTTGCTCTGCCTTCCTGAGCTGAAGTTTTGGTTTTTGCATGGCTCCCTCTAGACAGGCTTTGAAGAGTGAAACTGAGAATTTGTTGCCTTGGGACTTTCATTTGTCCTTGATGAAGCCTAGGCAGAGGGTGTGAGTCTGGAAAGCCTCAGCTTGTCTCAGAATGGTGTGCTGATGGCCTTCCTTACCAGAGGGGATAACAGTTGTGGTGGGACTGGAGCCTTGCTTCTCTTAGAATGCCCTGCATGGGCAGCCTGTTGCTTTCCTGTAGCTTATGGAGGCTGCTCAATGTTTCCTGCTCTGAAGTGTCTCCTTAAATAATTCTGTAGGGATTGACATGATGAGCCTGCCTGGAGCATAGTGCTCCCTTCAGAGATGCAAATGTGCTGACCCCTCCTTCCTTTAGGCCACTGCTCCTGGGCTTCTGTGGAGAGGGTAACTGTGCTGCCTGCTGGGAGGTCTTGTCCCTCCTGCTGATGGACGTGTGGGTGCTGCTGTGGTGGCTGGCTTTTGGCGATGGCAAGAGCTGTAGGTGCTCAAGTAAATGGTGAGTTACAAGGCAAGGTAACATTCCCATTTTTTTTTTTCCCCAATTGCAGGTGTTGAGGATGGGCAGACAGTTCGGATGCCTGTGGGGAAGAAAGAAATTTTCATTACGTTCAGGGTACGTATCGTTATGTTGTTGGCAGTTTTCAGTTCTTAAGTTGGTTGGTTGTTTCTTTCACAACTGCCTGGGAAGTGCCTGACTGAATAGGGAGGGAGGAGGCAGAGCAGGTGACCCTTGGAAACAGCTGAAGTAACATGATCCACTAGCTGGATATCAGCATTGTGATGAGCAGTGGAACTTTAACTGTGCTCGTGAAGAATCATGCTGCCTGTCCCAGCATGAGGCCCTTATGGCGGTGTGCATCAGAATGCAGAGTGTAACTCTTGATGCCTTGAGTCTGACTTGACAATGTGAAGGAGCTATCTGACCATACAGGTGGAATGCTGAGGCCTTTGAGAGGGTGGCTGGTCTAGTATCCTTGTGCAAACACATGGTCTAGAGCACAAGTCTTGTGAGGAGCAGCTTGAGGGACGTGGGATTGTTCAGCCTGGAGGAGCTTGGGGGGAGACCTTGCTCTTGACAACTCCCTGTCAGGAGATTGGACCCAGGTGGGGGTTGGTTTATTCTATAAAGGAAAAAACAACAATCTGAGGGGAAATGGCCTCCAGGGGAGGTTTAGATTGTCCTTGGGTTGTCAAGGCCTGGCCCTGACTGCCCAGGGCAGTGATGGAGTCCCCATCCCCGGAGGGGTTTCAAAGCCCTGGAGATGTGGTGCTGAGGGACATTATTTAGTGGTGCCCTGGCAGTGCTGGGTTAACAGTTGAACTCAATGCACTTTAAAGGTCTTTTCCACCCAAAGCACTTTTGTGATTCTAAGTGCTGCTTAGCACGTGTTTCGTAGCCAGGGCCCTCTTCTCCTGTAGGTGTCCTGTCACAGAGGTCTCTGTTAAGATTTGCTTGCAGCACCTCCTCTGTGGTGCAGGAGAATTTAGTTCTTTTTCAGGTAGCTCATGAGGCTGCTGCAAAGGCTCTTGCCTTCCTCTTCTGGCTATCTCCTGATCAAGGTACTGAGCAAGGCTGTGTTTTCTCTGTCGCTGCATAATCCTGCTGACCCTGATAAATCAACAGCAGGATTAGGGGAGGAGTTGCTGAGACAGGAGGAAGCCATCCTCCTAAGCCACAGGCTAATTATAATTATGTCAAGGTCTGTATTTTTCTAGGAGACTGAACATTAACTTACACTTCTTAGTCATGCAGTCTGTGGGTGGTAGAGGGTCTGACCACAGCACTCTGATATATTTTCTTCCAAGACCCTCCAGAGCAGTTTTCCATGAGAACTCTATGGTGGTGTGCTGATGCCTCTTTGGAATTCCCTGCCTTTTAGGTTCAGAAAAGTTCTGTGTTCAGAAGAAATGGAGCAGATATCCACTCAGACCTCCTTATTTCAATAGCACAGGCTGTTCTGGGAGGCACAGCCAGATGTCAAGGCTTGTATGAGACAATCAATATCACAGTAAGTATCCTTATGTGGAAGAACTGGGGCATAAATCCATGTGGGGCTGCAGAGGTGGTGGAAATTTCCTGTCTGCCAGTTTTGCCTTACAGATTTCCTCAGGATTGATGGTGGGTAGTTTGTGCCCTGATTGGTCACACCTCCTGCCTGACTTGTCACTGTGCAGGAACAGCAGAGGGAAGGGTCAGGTGGGCTGGGAACACATTCTGTTCAAGGCTATGTGAGGTGCTTCACTTGCTCCTTCAAAAGCTTTGCCAACGTTGCTGGTGTCACTTCTGAGTGTGTCCCAGATGAGTGAATCATTCTGGATCTCTCCCATCCTGCTTCAGAGCTTGCTAGAGAAACAGCTAATTTTTACAGACATGTAATTACTATATAAACAGTTAAACTAGAGCAATAAAAGTGACATCTCTGTGTTTGCAGATACCCCCTGGTATTCAGCCAGAACAGAGAATTCGAATGAGTGGGAAAGGCATTCCCAAGGTTAACAGTTATGGCTATGGAGACCACTACATTCACATAAAGATTAAAGTCCCTCAGTAAGTAGAGCTCATGGAAGTTTCTGAGAAATCTTGGTACTTTCTGAAAAAAATATCCAGAAGGATTTTAGGATTTTGTCAAAATTCCTTACTGCCTTATCATGGTGATGAATTTCTCACCCTGCTTTTTGTTCTACTGCTATGTACTTCTGTTGTGTTGTTTGTTTGTGGTTGTTTGTTTTGTTTTGCTTTGGTTTTTTTTTCCATTTGGCAACCCAGCTTTTTTTCTTTTTTTTCTTTTCTTTTTTTTTTTCCATTTGGCAACCCAGCTGTAAAAAATCCCAAACTCTGGAAATACACAAGCAGTTCTGCACCTGGGTGTTTGCTTGGCAATCCACTGTCTGGGTCCCTGTCACACAAATTCAGCATTGTGGCTTATAACACCTCTCTGCTCTTACACCTGCAGCCCAAAGGAACTGAAATCCTTGGCTTTTCAGACTGACCCCTCAGCTCTTGTGGGGAAGGCAACTTTCAAGCTTGTGTTACTACCCTTGGCAGGGGAGTTATTTACTCAGGTGTCCTGCTGCAGTTCCACACACTGCTTCTCAGCACTCTGAGGTGTTTTTTCCCCTGCAGTTTGGTGGAATGCAGGGTGTTGCATCTCTCAACCCGTAACATTCTGTGATTCTCCTCTTCCACTAGTGCTTATTCTTCATAGGTATCTCATGTAAGAGCACTGTGGGGATTCTCATTGTATGCCCATTGTATTAATCTTGTACTTCAGTAGCTGCCTCTCTTATGTGCTGCTAGAGAAGGTTCAGGTCTGTGGATACTATAAAGACAACTGTAACTCCACCTCTGTTTTGTCCTGCAGGAGGCTGACAGATCGCCAGAGAGCCTTAATGATGAGCTATGCAGAGGACGAGACAGACGTGGATGGCACAGTGAACGGGGTCACAAACACAGCATCAGGTGAGCCCTGGGAATTGGCACTTCTTCCTTGTGGAGCTGGCGTGGGAGCACAAAGAGATTCCTGAGGGTTCCTGGGGAGGAAGGTGAGCCAAGGTCACCTTGGGACAGCCTGTCAGCACAACCTGCCAAATGTGTTCCATTGGAAATAGTTGTAGTCTGATGTTAAGCATAAAATCACACAATCATTCTGGTTGGAAGAGACCTTTAAGAACATCAAGTCCAACCATTAACCCAGCACTGCTAGGGCACCACTAACCCATGTCCCTCAGCACCACATCTCCATATCTTGGAAACCCCTCCAGGGATGGGGTCTCCACCAGTGCCCTGGGCAGCCTGGGCCAGACCTTGACAACCCTTGTGGGGAAGAAATAGTTCCTCAGGTTCAACCTAAACCTCCCCTGGTATAACTGGAGGCCATTTCCTCTTGTTCTGTTGCTTGGGAGAAGATACCAACCCCACGGGTCTCCCACCTCCTTTCAGGGAGTTGTGGAGAGCAAGGTCTCCCCTGAGCCTCCTTCTCTCCAGGCTGAACAACCCCAGGTCCCTCAGCTGCTCCTCACCAGACTTGTGCTTTAGACCCTTCCCCAGCTTCACTGCCCTTTTCTGGACACGCTCCAGCCCCTCAGTGTCCTTCTTGGAGTGAGGGACCCAGAATTGAACCCAGGATCCAAGGGGTGACTTCTCCAGTGCCGTGTCCAGGGGGATGATCCCTGTCCTAGAAGGCTCTATCACCTCCCCAGTAGGCTGTAGCACAAGCAATGAGGCAGCCTCTGTCCAGAGAGCTTCACTCAAATACTCACTGGGTGAGTCTGTGTGAACAGAGAGTGGGTATTGAGCTCTCCCAGTGGGTCCTTACAGGCTGTGGTGGTGACACCTTCCACACCCTGCCTCTGCCCCGGTGCCACAAGTAACTTGTCACATCAGAGGTGGGAAAAGAACGTGCTTTAGGGCAGTTTACAGGTGGTAGAACAGGAAGGTGAGAGCTTTGCCTTTTGTTACTGTAAAACAATTTTCTTTGCTTGTATTAGGAAGATGAACTTCTTAAAGACAGATTAATTTATTCTTATGCTTGAAATCAACGAGGGCATTGATGACTGTATACAGCCAGGCAAAAGGAAGAGTTGTTCAGAGCTGCTGAATGCTCCCAGGAACACAGGTCCTCGCACATGCCAAAGCCCAAAGGAGTACAGGCTGAAGTTCAGGGTATTGGAAGGTGGCATCTGCCAAACATTTACTAGGGTTCTGTTCTGTCACACTTTGGGTGGGATGGAGAGAGAGCGAGCTCTAAGCACAAAACTTTTTTTCCAGGTTTGTAAAGACATTTATGTACCAGAGGAAAAAACCCAATGCTCTCCAGGATTGTTTTTTAAAAAGCAAATGTGCCAGTTTTACCACAATAAAGCAGCAAGGTGGCTTAACACCAAAGCCAGTAGTTTGCAGTACAGACAACAGGCTGTTCTTGGTGGTGTGTCCTTGCCCCATGGAGCAGCAGGATCCTGTGTGCAGAGGCTGGGGCCTGTTCTGCTGCAGGCTCAGAGTGTCCTGCCATTGCATCAGCCCAAGCTGGGCAGGCAGCAGTGGGAGGACAGGGAGGGCTGGGCATGGTTCTGTTAAGTGCCAGGGAGAGTCAGGGGCCTTGTTACTGGTGGTTTGGTTTGTTAGTTGGTGTTTTTTTGTTGTTGTTGGTGGTTTTTTTTCTGTAGATGTAGCTGCTTCTGGGGTGGAAAAATAACTTCTCAGGACCTGTTTGTACAGACAAATTATGGTCACTGCTTCCACTTTCTTTATCTGGACACTCATTCTGAAATACAGTCTTTTTCATTCTAGCATGAGTTCATTTACTCTTTGATGCTGTTTGTGCCTTGAATGAGAATGACATGAGTCAGGCTCCTGGTGCAGTTTGCACTGCTTTGCTCTAAAGGGTCACAACACCACCATGAAACATGTTGTGAGGTTGTTCCAGGGACCACCAATACAGCTTTATTTTTCCTGTAAAGTCACAGCTGGCTGTGGTCAAGTTGACAACTTGCTTTTAGTGTCAGACTCTCAATTACAAATCTTTGTTTCCAAAGCCTGTGGGATCCCTGGCCCGATTGTGCAGCACAAGAATTCCCTCACCTGTTGAAGAGCTGGGGAGAGAGGAAAGAATAGTGTTACCTGTGTTCATGGTTGTCTCCTCCATGTCTGGGGTCCAAGTTTTCCACCACGCTCACTGCCAGGGGTCCCAGACTGTGGCTTGCTAGCAGGTGCATCCCTGGGTGACCACTCATAAGCAGAAATGCCTTTACCCAAGGATGCTGCCAAAACTTGACCGGTCACTATCTAAATTAACCCTCTTGCTTTGTCAGGGGTGCTGGCTACTGGTGGGGCATATATCTGACTGCAGCCCTTTGCTGTTTGTGTCCAGGTGGCAGGGCCACGGCTAGTGCTGACGCAGGCGGGGATAGGCCTGAGGCTGACGAGAACAAAGAGGGATTCCTTTCCAAACTTAAGAAAATATTTAGCTCCTGACACCCCACCGAGGTAGGAGGCCTCTTGTGTTTTCTTGTTGCCATTCCCTCAGGCTGAGCAGAATTTGCACTTCTCTCGGGAGGTGGAAGCAGCAAAAGCACAGGGTTCCTTCTCACTTAGCCTCAGGCCTTCCAGCCACCTTGTGAAAAGCCCTGTCTGTGCCCTGTGACCTGGAGCAAAAAAGCCAGGGACTAAACTGCATTGTTGCTGCAGCATAGCAAAATGCTGGCTACAGCTTCAGGGCAGTCACTGGCCTGCTCAGTGGCTCTGCTTTGTTGTCCCCTCCATGGCTGTGCCCAGCTGGGATCACCCTTGATGCTTTGGTTAGCCATTAAAGCTGGGACTGGGCAGCTCTGGTGCTGGCACAAAGCCTGGTGCTGCAGAGCCTCCAGTGCCAGCACGCTCAGGCTGGGCTCACCAGGAAGCAGCCAAGCCCATACCATGTGAATGCACACAACCTTAGTCCTCAGGGTGCTGTTTGGTTGGAATTGACCTACTCTGAGGCAGCACCACAGGCTCGGGGTGATCTGGGGTAGACACTGGTGTCCTGAGTTCCAGGGGCTCAGCTTCTTGCCACCACAGGCATCAAACATGTTTGCTCAGGGCAATTGGTGACAGGACTTGTGCTGGGGTGCTTCACAAAGGAAACAGGGACATTGGGAAACGTTAAACTCCTTCCTTGCTCCAATTGCAGGGAAGCGTTCTACAGGAAACTAAGAGCCAGCAGCAGATCGTCTTTGCAGTCAGGAGTGAACCTTTCTGGCAGTGGCTCTGGAGAGTAAAGGACACCAGGCAGCAGCACAATGAGAATCCCTGCTGGAGAGGCCAAAACCCTTGAGGTACCAAGGAGCATCACAATACAAACCCCACCCACCACCCCAGGAAGTGATAATGAAGGAAAACACCAGCTTTGCAGAAACGTGGCACTCTCTCTGAGGTTGCTCCACAGTCCTTCCTACTGCTGGAAGCTTATTTGGTAAAAAAATAACATTGAAATATTATTTAGAAGCCAAAACTGTGAAAATGTGAAATAAAAATTATCCTTCCAGCCAGAGTGGAGCAGTTTGCTGTGTGGAGTCTTGAGTTGGATGCTGCTCCCTCATGTGCCCTCCTGAATGTAGCCATGGGATGGTGAAGTGGAACCCTGTCTTCATCCAGCACAGCTGAGGGGAGGTGGTCTACTTGGGGCTGGGAGCAGGGCCCAGCAGCCATGGGCTCCCATAGTCCTGCTGATTTCCAGCAGAGAGCAGCAGTGGAAGCTGCACCTTGCCTCAGGTTTCCCTTTTCCCCCAAATCAAATAAAATTACAATGTAAATGCTGTTGCTTTTGAATGGGTACCAGTTTATCACCAGGCCCTGTGCCAGTCTGGGACAAAAACCTTTTATTATGTTAGCACAACACCTGTAGCATAAACAGTTGGTCAGAGCATCACTGCTCCTACATGTGTGAGAGTACAAGTGATGTGGATTGCTCCTTCCAGGAGAAACTGAGCTCTTGCAGTGTTTTCATGGTTCCTGTAGCCCACTGTTGTGACACTGTGCAGGTACCATCAGCCCACATACTAATCAACTACTTACACAAGGATGTGTCCTAGTCTTGCCCTTCTTAATTTGCTGAAATAAAGCATGTGTTGCCTCCTGATCTGCCTGTACAGTGATTGTGTCCATGTACATAAGATGGACTTCATAAAGATATTGAACATACGCTGTGCCTCATTGCCTAGTCTACTCTTCCAGCCTTGCCTGTTACTGGGAAGGACAGGGGGTGACAGAAGCAAAGGGCTGCTCTTGGACAAGGAGTGCACAGGGCTCAAGCAGCTCTCTTGGGGCTGTAGTGAATTCTGAGCACAGGCTCAGAATTCACTTTGATTGTGCTTTGAGCTTTGTGTTGTGAGTGGCAGAAGGAGTTGAGAGGAGTTTAAATCCGAAGGCTGGCACAGGCCTCTGAGCAGCCTGGTCTAACTGAAAATGTCCTTTCCCAGGGCAGAGGGGTTGGAACTAGATGGTCTTTAATGTCCCTTCCAACCCAAACTAGTCTATGCTTGTTAAGGGGCAGTGACTGAAATTAGCTCTAGGAGCCCAGAGGCCAGGCCCCAGCCGAGAGCCACCCACCTCAAGGGACAGACAGCTTTCATGGTGCACAGCACAGGACGCCTCTGCACAGTCCTGCTCGTTCACCCATGGAGAAATCCTGGTGGGGTTTCCACTTGCTGGCCACAGGTGCCTGCAGAGAAGGTCCAGCCCAGCGGTGCTGCACTTGGGAGCTGCCTGGGAAAGGTGATCCCAGAGAAAAAAGCCACTGCCACTACCCTACTGCCAGGAGAACACCTGCAATCAAAGTACAAACACCTACCTGAAGAGTGTGCACAGGTGCCCCCACCCACCTGCAGTTGTGCAGCTGCTTCTGTTGTTCTGGTTGCACTGATCTAGTCTCAGCCAAGCCACAGGGAGTGTACATGTGGACCAAAGCTTGTCCCAGCTCTGGGGCCAGCCTTCCCCCAGTGAACAGCAGCATGGCTTGGCCTGCATCCCTCCCTCAGTGCTGCAGTGGGGAGAGCAGGGAGGTTCAGAAGGCAGCCTTGTTGTCTGCCAAGCAATGATGGAAGGTGCAAGCCTTGGTGTTGAGCAGCATGGTCAGGGTCACATTGCAGTCTGGCTTCAGAGCGTAGAAACGGAACATGGCGGCTAATTCCTTGGACCCTGGGAAGTCACATTTCTCATACTCCTCTAGTGAGATCTGCAAAAAGAACTGGGTAAAAAACATCTTGGGCACACAATTGGCCTGGGCACAAAACTACCTCTCCCCAGTAGCAGAAGCCCAGAGCAGCTCTGATGGAGCCCTTCCGAGCAGAAGTCATGGCTGAGGGTTTCTAGAAACACAGGCTGGGAGGGGCTGAGGAGAGCCTCAGCAACCCTGGCTACCCCAGCACCCAGCCCTCCTGCCTGAAGCCAAGAGTGGACCCTGTGTTTCTGCACTGTAGTAGGGACCGGGAAAGAAAAGCAAGCTGCTTCTTCATCCCTGAGCATCAGGTGCTTTGTTTCTACTGAAACTTGCTCTGTTCTCAAAGCAGAGAGCCCTCTCCCCACCCCTCATCTGTTGTACCAGCTGCCCAAGGGGCTCCTCTTGGCACAGCCAAAGCACAATCCAAAACTGAAACAAGGTGCCGGGGCACCGGGAGGCCAGGAGCACTGTAACGGTGACAGAGCAAGGCCCACGGGGAGGGTTGTGCAACAGAAACCTGTTGTGTAGGTGCCCAGCCCTACCACTGACCATACAGAGGCAGGCACAGACCTGCCCAGGCACACCTGTGTAGCTGACAGAGCTCGAGGCTCCTGAGCACCAATAGCGAGTGGGCAGTGCTGGCACCAGCACCTGCTCCAACTACATGCAGGGGCCACGGGACTGACCCAGAAGCAGCACCAGGCTGCAAGTGTTTTCCAACCCAGCAGGACATAACCTGTAGCTGTGGAGCTGAGGGATGCGGTTCCGTGGTGCCCTGGCAGTGCTGGGATGAGGAGAGATGGGAGAGGCCAGGCGTGCTGCTGCCAGGAGCAGAGTGGCCAGAGCAGCACCAAAACTTGCCCAAATCTGCAGCCCTACCTCTGACTTCCAACATCCCAACTGCATGGAAGTACGGTGTTCAGAGATACTCTGGGATCTGCAGCCCTGTCGCGGTTTAGGGTCAGGGCAACCCCCAGACCGATAACAGATCACTCTCTTTTAACCCCCCCTCCCTCCCCAAAGGGGAGAGAAAAGGAATAAGGGAGAGAGACTTGGCGATTAGAAAAAGGAACTAGAACAATTTAATTAAAAAATGAAAATGAAGTATATACAAATATGTACAAAATCAGTACCGAACCCAACCTCCCCCCGATGGTAATTACGTCACCCTCACGGACGCTGTGGAGGAGCTGGACTCTGGCAC
>JANHGL010019523.1:0-12308 GCA_024611195.1 Ceyx melanurus | reverse complement strand
AAGAAAAAGAATATAAAAGGACTGTTTTTCTTAATAAACATTGGAGCTTTGTTTGCATCAAACTGTTTCCCCATCCCATGTTGCGACGACAGAGGAGACAATTAGAATGCAAAATTTTCTTGGTAGATTAAAGTAATACGTCCTGAGAAAAGAAAATCAATGAACTTTACTAAAATGTATGACTTAATTTATCAAGAACAATCAACTGTACCACTCAAGATGGAGTACAGTAGTCCATGGAATAGTTGAGAAGAAAAGCATCTGGACCTTGCAACAAAAAGATCATAAGCAGGTGTGGATCAACAGTGTCACACTCTTGTGAAAAAACACAGTGGCTCTATGAACAGGAAGACAGTAAGACTCATAAAAGTATTTTACTTGCCCCTGGTAAAATTCCACCTCAAATATGTCATCTGCATTGGGGAAATCTGAGGAGTTTCCTTCTTCCTTGTCTTCATGCCCCTTTCAAACAACTGTGGACCAAGTGAAGAGAATTCAGAGAAGAAGAAAATAGACTAGATGACAAAAATATCTAGAAATATGATCTAAGTGCAGAAATTGAGGGTCAGCCATGTTCAGTCTAGAAATGAGAGCACCAGAGTAATTGTCTTCAGATATGGAAATTCCAACATAAGAGGAATAATCGGTTTTCTGCCTTGACTTTAGATAGGTGATCACAAATCTCCTGCAGTGCTGAAGCACATTGTCTATGGAGGCTGAAGATATGCTGAAGGGAGGAAGGTTCCCATGATAACAGGAACTGGGCAGTAGTTGTTGAGAGCAACATGAGCATGCCAGTTTGGCTTAGAAGTGATAAGCTCTTATGTGTCATTGATGACTTATTTCCTATGAATTCCATACAGACTTTCATACTTCTTCCATGCAAGAACCAACACTTAACTGACTGTAATCCAATGTAAAACATCTTTCTATTTGGTGATGATAACAATACTTTCTTACACTTTCAGTTAACTAATTTCTTGAATACCTAGTATTCACTTTTCCTGGTATTGTATACGGTGTGGCTCAAATCACACATATTACAAAACCTCTAACATATAGTATCCATGCAGTTACACCTCAGTTTGACATTTGTTTTCTCCAGACAGCACAGTCAGTTTACAGAAAATATTCAATAATCAAAACTCTTTCTTACAAATGAGAATTTAAGACTTTTTCTCTGTACAGTGCTTATAAAATCGCCTGTGTGGAGCATGGCCATAATCCACCAGGGTTTTCAACTGCCATTTGACAGGTAAAAATGGTGGGAACATCCTTGAGATTAAAACATGAAAAAAACATCATCATGGGCTTTGTTGTAATTCTGCTATTTAATACAGTAAGGGAAGATCCTGCCTGACAAGCCTAGTGATTTTCTATGATAAAGTGAATATGTCAGTGGACAATAGATGACCTATGGATGTGATCTATCTGGACTTCTGCAAGGCTTTTGACACAGTCTCCCACAACAACCTACTCAGCAAGTTGGAGAGATACAGATTTGATAGACAGACTGTTCAGTGGATAATGTTGTATCTAGAGGGTAGTAGTCAATAGTTCAAAGTGGTTCACATGGAGAGCAGTGACAAGTGGTGTCCCTCAGGGGTCTGTACAAGGTCCCATGTTAACATTTTTACCAATGATATAGACAGTGGGATCAAGGACACCATGAGCAAGTTCACAGATTACACCAAGCTGAGTGGTGCTGTCAATATGCCAGAGTGACAGGATGTCATCCAGAGGGACCTGGACAAGCTGGATAGGTGGGCCCAGGTGAACCTCATGAGGTTCAATAAGACAAAATGAAGGGTCCTACACTGAGGCCAGAACAATCCTCACTATCAGTACAGTCTGATAAAGAGCAGCCCTGCAGAAAAAGATTTGTGGGTGCTGGTGGATGAGAAGCTGATCATGAGCAGCTAGTGTGTGCCTGCAGCCCAGTGGGCCAATTACATGCCTGGTTTAATCAAAAGAAACATGGCCAGCAGATTGAGAGAGGTGCCCCTCTGCCCTGGTCAGATCTCACCTGGAATACTGCTTCCAGCTCTGGAGCCCTCAGCACAAGAAGGACATGGACATGTTGAAATAGGTCCAGTGCAGGGCCATGAAAAAGATCAGAGGGCTGGAACACCTCTCCTGTGAGGACAGGCTGAGGCAGCTGGGGTTGTTCAGCCTGAAGAAGAGAAGGCTCAAGGGAGACAGCCTTCCAGTACCTGAAGGGAACTTGTAAGAAAGCAGAAAGAGACTGTTTACAAAGGCCTGTAGTGACAGGATGAGGGGTAATAGTTTTAAACTAGAGAAGAGTAGATTTAGATTGGATGTTAGAAACAAGTTCTTTACCATGAGAGTGGAGAACTGGAACAGGTTGCCCAGGGAGGTGGTTAAGGCCCCATCCCTGAATATATTCAAGATGAGGCTCGAGAAGTCTCTGAGTAACCTGATCTGAGGATGTCCCTCCTCTCAGCAAGGGGGATGGACTAGATGACCTTTAGACGTCCCTTCCAGCCCAAACCGTTCTACAATTCTATGATTCTAAGGCAATGTAATCCAAATCCAGAGAACAATTCTCAACCCAGGATTTCTGTTAAAGTAGTAAAGAGATAAACCTGCTGGATTGTTGGCTCTTTACAGATCAGGTTTTAATTTTAGTGTCATATAGGAAACAGGGAGGACTGTGAATACCTGAGAGGGACTGACATACAGTTAGATATAGAACTATATATATATTAGAACTAGGGAGTAATGAACTGTCAGTTACAGATTGTGATGCACAGACTTTAGCTGTTCCCTAGGAGGAAGCCAGTGTCCTGCTTGCTCTGGGATTTTGTTAAGTGCAAGACCTTTAAGTCACACACTAGGGTCTTTCTATTCTCTATGAAACAATAATATGAAGGAAACCACTGAGAAGCAGGTGGACTCCAAAAAACAACTTATACTAACCATGCTGCATTTGGCCATATTTGTCGCTATTCTGACTGACAGCTGACAGTGTCTAAACATAAAATGTTGGTTTATAAACCAATAAAACTGAAGTTCCCTATCATAGAGATTATTTGGCAGGTGTAGATCTGATGTGAATCAACCTCTCATGCAAGAGATTTGTTCAATATCAGATATAGTGGCTTACTTTGCATTTCCTTGTATTTGAGTGTCCACTCGGTGTTTTTCATGACAAATTGCTGTCTTTTTCTAAGACTGCTTTGTGCTACTACAGCTTATTCCAATTAAACTTTTTTTTCACTAAGGAAGAGTAAAATGACTGATTTATGTAAAAGCATGTAGGACTGATATCAAGGCTCTCAGAGCCTGTTTCTTTATCCCTTTCAGATATGCTGTGTGACTTAGGCTAGATTACATAGTCTATGTTATCTGTAAAATAGGCATAACACTAAACACTGGATTTGTGGGATAATTTTTTTAGCATGATGCAGTTCTGAGACAGTAAAGAGCTCTCAGAATTATTAGTATCTGGACAGCAATTTTTCAACTGAAGCTGTCCAGCTCCTCATGTAAATCTATTGTTCTATGGAACTAATGGGCAGAACTGTCTGGGTTTGGGTTTTTTTCTTGTTTTTGTTTTAGTTTTGTTTGTTTGTTTTTGTTTCTTCTGGTTGGTTTGGTTTTTTGTTTTTGTTTGTTTGTTTGTTTTTCCATAGAAACAAAGGTCTTTTAAGGTAAACAGCAACAAAGCTCAAAGTTTTTGCTAAATTCCGTTTCTTCCTTATTCTTGATAGTTTTTAAGTAAACAAACATGTTTGTCCACCTTTCTTTGAACTTCCTTTCAGAAACTTTTTCTTGAGATTTTCATGTGAAGAGGCTGGAAGTATCTTGTGGAAACCAGAAATATTCTCTGTCAGCTGCTCATGAGGTTAAAATAACAGCCTTGGTGTTCACTTGAAAAGGAGCTATTATCAACAAAGCCCACAAATCTCCGAAAACAACAGTTCTTTTTAGTTAATGTGCTTGATTTAGATATTATCTTGATCAAAAAGGCCAGATATGTCAAGCCACAGAAAAGCTTTTCAAGTCATCTCTCTTCTTTGCTTTATATGTAGGCTCAGAACAAGCAAAAAAATGTCTTCCTGGTCAAATTATCATTATCATATCACCACTACTTTCTCTGATACCTTCTCCTAACAGGAAGCTTGTGTACCACTTCCTTAAATTTGTTCATGCAAAATTAGAAGGCATCAGTCTTTGCCCCACATTTCTCAGAATTGGCTTGCTCAGATTTGACAATAGAAGAGGCTGGATCAATGTAAGAAATGCAAACCCAAATCTGGTTCCTCTAGGTGCCAAATGGAACAAAGGGACTTTTTCACAAAGGCCTATCAGGGACAGCATGGAGATCAACAAGATCACTTCATACAAATCATTGCACAATATTTGCATGGTAGCTACTTCAAATATATCCTTAATGTAACAGGAGAACTTCAGACATTCAAAACTCTGATAAACAGACCTCACCACATCCTGATTTGTGTCCAGACTCTAGAGTTACATTGTATTCATTGCTTTTTGCTGTGTTTCCTTTATACAGCTCTTGGAGGGAAGAAAAAGTTGTTCAATTGTTCTGATATTTTGCAAGTCCCCAAATTACAAGAAGTTGAGTAATATTTTGGCAACATTTTTGGTATTTTACTTCCTTCTTTTCTGCATTTTTTCGCCCAAACAGAACTTCTCCATTATTCCTCTGTCTGCATAAACTGCCATTTGCTGAAGAAGTCTTCACTTTCTTTTAAACTTTCATGAATTTTGCAGTTGGTTTTTTTTGTTTGTTTTTGTTGTTTTGTTTTGTTTTGTTTTGTTTTGTTTTGTTTTGTTTTGTTCAGTTCTCTCTTCCAGCCAATGTGTCTTTCTTTGTCCAGCAATTTTCTGCTGCCTTTCTGAAGTTGATTTTTCTTTTTTAATTTTTTCTCCTCAAGAACTGCCATGGCTCCTCTATCCCCCTGGAAACTTTAGTTTTTTGCATTGTTTTTTTGTTTGTTTTGTTTTGTTTTGTTTGTTTGTTTGGTTGGTTGGTTTAATTCTTTTTCCTTCTTAGAGTGTCTCCTAACTTGTATTTTTAAGTAAAATAATAAGATAACAAGCAATTGTGGAGAAGAGACTCTTAACTAAAATCAGAAACTACATTCCAGTGTTTCTTGTAAAGAAATCTGTGTTTCTGTGTATTTCTGAGTGTGCAAGGAAATAAATTCTGTATCTGCTCTCCTTTGAGAATTACATCAGTGAACATCAATCTGAATTCCTCAGAAACTCTGTAAGAGTAACACAGACAGAGGCAGAAGTAGCAATGTTGTAGTTATTCTTATCCTGGCCAGTACAAGCTGAAATGTTCTGGGGTAAATTCATGCCACAGAATATGGAAGCCATTCAATGACACCTGAGTAAAAAGAACAGACCTACATATAGGTATCTTTTTCAACTTGTTTGGGCAATGTGAGTAATGGTCACTGTTGAAAATCCAGTTTATAAGAGAAGAACACATTTTTCCAAAGTAGCTAATAAGCTTTTTTCCATTTCATGACATGTTTTTTGAAATAGAAAACAAGTTGTAAGGCTCTGTAACCAGGTTGTAGAAATGAAGCAGATATCCTTGTTTTGAGATTAACATCAACCAAAGTGCCACACTTCCAGAAGAACCATTTGTACATGCAGATATTCATGTCCACACACACTTTTGAACATGTCCATATTCAGTTAGCTATCAGGAGTCTGGGTAACAGTGATCAGAAATTTGCTGAGGTTTTGATAGTCTGGCTTCATATCAAATATGCTTAGTGAAAAACTTCTGAGCAGTCAGAGATTGTTTTCTGAATCAGAACCACTTTCTTTAACCACTCACATTTAGTTCAGGATGTTCATAGATCTTATGGGTTTTATATATTCCTTATACATACCTTTATCCAGGAGGTGTATGCTGAAATATCTGCTCATTTATTTAAAGCAGTTTAAACTGCCATTATTTCTCCATAACAATTTTGTTTTGGTATAATGTAAAAATTTCTGATTAAATATTTCTCTAGTTAGCTATTTACCTATGACAGAGCAGAGACGATACAACTGTAATTCAGTCTATCTAGTCTTCTTCCAAACCTCTGTAGTAAGTTTTAAAAACAAGACCAGGCCATGAGTAAACATTTCCAAATGTCTTTATGTTATTTCACTTTAAAAATCAGCTGAAATTGACTATACGTGTTTTAAATGCTATTCATCAGTAGACATAAAATTGTGTTTTCATTTTATGTTGAATTTTGCATGGAAGCAACCCAAATAAGCACTTGGAATAATCAGAAATATAAGTAAAATCAAAATGATTTAATTTAACCTTGTTGAAATAGTAAGTTTCAGATATTAAAAGAAAAAAAACCCTAACAAAACCAAACAAACAACAACAAATAACCAAAAAAACAGAGGAAATATAGGGGTTTTTTTACCCATTTGAATCAGAACAGAAATTTTTATTCCAATAATAGCTTTTTGTTACCAACCAGTAAATGCTCAGAAATCCCGTAATTGAAAACCTTGTAGTGCACAGGAGCTTGGATTATATGGTTTAAAAGGATTTCCATGTCTATTTTACACTTTATCTTCTTGAAATTCAGTGTGTCCTATGCAAGGCCTTAAAAAGTGTCTCTAGGTATTTCCACAAAATACAATTTCCTGATTGTACATGCTGTACACAAATACCTTATGGTACCTCAGAGCTCCAAGCAGCATACACTCTGAAAAGTTAAAAAGGTAAATATTCATAATGATGAAAGTCCTCCTGGATATTATACTGCAAAGACAGCGTTGGGTTAAATGAGAACCAAGACAAACTGGTGATCTGGATTTCAGCAACCCTTACTTGCTTTTTTATTTTTTCTACAACAAGGGATATGGTTTACACAATAGTCTTTGAAGAAGCACTGCTTCCTGATGCTCAAGGGCTTTCTAACAGAAAGAAATTCCATTTGATCAGCTCATAAATAATAAGTCGTGACCCCAGTGAGTACCCTCTGACAGTGGCTATATAAATTTGTATGCACACTTACATATGTTTTGCCATGTTTGGAGATTAGGGTCTGAGTTATTAGGCAACAGGACTAAACATACAGAAGGGCCAAAAGACCCATGAAACTTCCTGATTTATGTCTGGAGTAGTGTTCAGTCAACAGGATACTGTCCATACAAAGGCTTTCTTACAAAAACCTGCCTATACCCCTCTGCAAATCCCCAGACACTGTTGTGTGATGAAAGATAATGATTGCATACTGTTTGTCTCAGGAATCTGCTCAGCACTTGACATTATTATTTTTATGTGGTATTTTAACCTAACATATAGTAAATTAACAGAAAATAACAAACCATTTTTCTGCAGAGCAAGAAAATCAGTGGAAGGACAAGGATAATAAGTCTGAGAACTGCCACTGAATTTCACCCTCATTGTTCTGCCAGGTGATAGTTATCATCTCTTAATACACTGCCACTTGACAGAAAATGTGACTACCTTCTTAACCCAACCTTAGTCCTGACATAATACCATGAAGTCCCCTTTCTAAAGCTCAGAGCCTCCCATCTGACAAAAGCAGCCTTTAACATCAGAAACAGCTTTATAACATTCATAGAAAGAAGAGGTGAGTTAGCTCACTGCTTTCCAGCACCATGGTTCTTTTTTAGTCAGTTCTCTAAATCTGTGAAATCTGCTAGCTCTATGTGTAATGCAGTAATTGATTATAGGTCCTCTCGAGTTTGTTGTTGTTATTGTTTGATTTATTGATTTTTTGGTTATTATTGTTGGGTTTTGTTTGTTTTGTTTCTTTTGTTTTTTCTGTTGTGTTTTGTTGTTGTTGTTGTTGTTGTTTTTATATGCTTTTATATGCTTTTATATGCTTTGCTGCTAAGCTGACAGAGTTTTGGGGTAATTTTCAGCTGGAAAAGAAGTTTTAGAGTGAAAGGTTACTTTTTCCCTTCTGCTTCTGCACCTTCAGAACAGTATTTAGACTATCCAGAAGTATAATCACATCATTACCCACTTTTTACTTATTTCCAAATTAATCGTACAATACTATTAGAAGTACAGAGTGGAAAGAAATTATCATTAAAGTCTATGCAGATCAGGCCTAGATTCCTCATATTCCTACAGCTTCAACACTCCTCAACAAACAGTAAGACGACTCATCTGCTCACATTTGTACACAAAAAGACAAGAGGTTATGGTCACAAATGACAGCAAGGAAAATTCCAAACAAATATGAGGAAAAAGTGTTTAACAGTAAGAGTGGTCCAGTACTAGAACCAGCTTCACACAGAAATGGCAGAAAATCCATCCACTGAGATTTTCATTGCTAGAGAAGACCTAAACAGACAGATCTGACTGAAGTGAGCCCTTCTCTAAACAATGGGAAGGATTAGAATCCTTCAGAGCCTCCTTTTCACATCTTAATTGCCCTTGGATCTTATTACTTCAGAATTCATTTTCACAGGTGAACAGGATGGATTGCAGAGCTAAAACCAGGACTCAGTGAGAAGAGGTGTGCATGAATAGGACAGGTATGTTCAAGACATGCCAACTTCTACTGTAGGATGAAAGGTAATATTGCAAAAGGGACTGGGAACTGTAAAGAGCTCAGGGTGGGAGGAGGTAGAGGTAGAGAAGAGGAAAGCAAATAGTCTTTCTACCACTATATTCAAATCTCCGGAGCATCAGGCTCCAGCATGAGGGAAGCAAAGTAAATGCCAGTAGACATCAACTCTGCTGCAGGACCCAAAATGCATAATAATTACATTAATAAAACTTCTCAACTAGAGATGAATAACAGACTGGTGATTTGTTGACAAAATTAAGAATACAAGCACAAATTATAGATAAGGGAGAAAACATTGGAAACAGCAACAGACCATCTTTCTACCCAAAGTTCAGGATAAAGAAGACAGAAATGAAAAGTATGCAAGAAAACCCCATAAGATATATTTAAAGAAATAATTACAGCATGTGGGGACAAAATGAAGCACAAGAAATTTAAAAGGAAAATAGGAAATTTTTATAATCACGTTTGGGTAAAAAGCAAATGAATGGCTGGTTATAGAAAATGGTAAGGCAGCAGCTAGGAGACTGGTGTTTGGTCAGTCTAACTTAAAATTATTTGGAAAATGCTAAAATAAAAAATAGGTCCATTATAAGCATCCCAAAGTTATTAGAGAAATAAAAAACCACTAGTGCTGATTTGTAAAGAACAATAAAAAAATCTTTTTTATATCTGTGACAAAGTAACAGCTTTTGAGAAAAGGAGATACATGCACTACTCTTGGGGAGGACCTGCTTGCACCACCTACATTAGTAAAAAACTTAGATCCAATATTTTTTAATAAGGACTGGTGTTAGTTGGAAAGCCTTTAAGTGTAGTTATAACAAATTTACTGTCATGCTGTGTAGTTATGTATGAAGTAGGTTTTCAGAAGAATCTGTCTGGAATTTAACACTAGCCAGCATTTCAGTTATTTGAGAACCAGGATTCAAATTCAACATGTTCTTAACAAATAGTTTTATGTGAGCAAGTTACAAAATACTATGCAATTTTATACTAGAAATAATTGGGAAGCAAATGGTAGGCTGCAGGATTTTAGTCAAGACATTAGTTATTAAAACTGATCTTAAACTGTGTACAAAGCAGAAAACAACCAAACATGTCCAAACAAAAGTTTCATATCCGAGGCAGACAGAAGAATCCTTTCACTTCATGGGCTGTAGGCAAGTCCTGGGCTCTTTCCCAAGAGAAATGCAGATCAGTGGAGAGAGTGCTGAGGAGAGCTACAAACAGGTCAAAGGTCTAGAGAACATGACCTGTGGGGAAAGAACAGTATTTGTTTATTCTTAAAGAGAAGAAAGCCTATGGGGAAACATGATAACAGCCTTTAAATATGCAAAAAGCTATTGCAAAAGGGAAGGTAATAATGTCTACTGTGAATAGAAAAAAAAACAATGGGCTTAAACTACACTCTAAACTAGACACAAAGACACAGTCTGTAATGGTTAAGATAGTTAGGAACCACTTATCTCAGGAGTTCGCCAAACTTCTCTGTCAACAACTGTAAAAACAGTCAGGGATATTTTATCACTACATCAGGAATGGTTTAGAAAAAGCTGATCCTGTCTCAGGACAGAGGTGACCTCTCAAAATCTTCCTCAGCCCTCATTTCATACCTTTCTTTTATTCTATGAGAATCATTCAACTACTGATAAACATCTTCAACAGGTATTTTAATTTGTAAAACAGATAGTAAAAAGACAGAACAAGGGCAGTGTGATTATGTAGTCTGTAAAAAACGAAATGAAAGAGTGATTTTCTTTTTTTGTCTAAAATGTTTGGATGTCATTTAGGAATGTTGTCTCATTACTGTGAGACACCTTGTAAGTCTGGGTATACCCTACATTTACAAACCACTGCCAGAGTTTATATAGTAAGATAACAATCAATCATACAGGACACATTTGACCCCCTTCATTGTACTAAGTCAAACACCAGAAAAGAGATAATAATCTGGATAATTTGTCCTTGGGCAAGTTGCTTCATTTCTCTGAATGACCTTTTAGGCACTTATAAATAGGGATAATTATTTTACAATGTCTCCAAAATTTGTATCATCAACTGAAAGGTAGAAATAGTGCTATTACCACTGATGAGAAGAAATGACAGTTCTTGGAAGCAGTGTGTTCTTTGGGCTGTGAAAACAGCAAAACCCTAAAGAGCTTCCTGACACCACAATAGAAAGTTATTCCATTGTTATGTTTCAAAAGGGTAATTTTAAAATTATCTTCAGATTTACAACTAAAGACAATGGGTTACAAACTGTGTCTTAATGATTCCACTTAATGGGGGCTTCTCTACCACAGAAAAAAAATCTGTGTATTTCTTTGCTGAGATATTAAAACTGTTATTTAAGAACAAATACTTGACTGCTTGCAGGGTTACCTTAAAGCACAGCATTGTGGCTTTTCCTGAGCCCACTTGTGTGCATAAATATAAATTTATCTAGCAACCATTTCCAGAATCATGTACAATGTCAGGAAATATGACTTCTAAATGTAGCATAGAGTTAATAATAGTTTAGATAGATGTAATTGGTAATAAGTACTTGTTAACACAAAAATCAGTCAGCTCTGCAAGCATTTTCTGGGTCAGTAATTCATTGCTGCTAACTGTGGTCTGTGGTTTTTGCTGATTTTTTTCAAACTATGCAAAGGCCTCATTCTTCACACAAGAGAAATTGGGGACATCCTGTTTCTCTCTGACAGTTTTGAAAGTGGAAGTTGTTTTTAAAAAAATCAATTTAATAGAAAAAAACCCTGTCATTTTAATGGTGGGACTCTGTGGTTTTGCTCTGCTATAGTGGAATTGTGTCTGACAACAGTAAATTGGCCTTAAAATCTCTTACCAATCAAGGCTTTAGCTAAAAACTTTGAATTTCAGTTAGATTAAATAGAAGCTGGTTAGAGAAGGAAGAACTGGAACTCAGTCCTGTCATTCCTCCACAAAGGAAAGCACCTGCAGACAGAGAAATACATGTACCTAGTGGGAGAATGAGCACAGAAAAAACATGGGTCTAAGAACTCCCTCCTTCCCAAGGGCTACAGTCCCCATTGTTTTGGAGCCAAAAGGAAATCTTCACAGGTATCAAAGAGATAATGTTGAAGTTTATAAATAAACAGGTTGTGGTGTTGTTTTTTTTTGTTTTGGTTTTGGTTTTGTTGTTTTGTTGTTGTTTTTGGTGTGTGTTTTTTGGTTCTTTGTTTTTTGTTGTTTTGTTGGTTTTTTTTGTGAAGAAAGTTGTTTGTGCTTTGGTTAAATGGGATCATTGGGCGGAAACACATGTAGATTCAATTAATTACCCAATAGATGGGGTCCATAGTTCTAAGGAAATTTCCTTAAAGTTTTTAGAAATGTACATCTTTTTTTTTTTTTCAAGTTTTCCTTTAAAAATAAGAAAATAAAGAGTAGTTACATAATTTTTGACCATAATCTGATCAATCTCTTTGAAAGTCTATTCCCAGATGAGTGGACAGTTGGAGGTTTCCTGGAAGTATGAGAGAGGTAAAGAATCCAGTTCCTTTTGTAGTAGGGTCATGTCAAGATCATACAATCTGGGGGTTTCACTGAGCCCTAAAGCACTTGTCACCAAGATAGCTCTCTTCTTGTTGTTGCTCTACGTGGAACATGGTCTTATTTATGCTACAGGAGGACAGTTAAACTTCACAGAATCACAGATCACAGAATCACAGATATTAGGGGCGGGAAGGGACCTAGAAGATCCTCTATTCCAACCCC
>JANHGL010019522.1:0-13380 GCA_024611195.1 Ceyx melanurus | reverse complement strand
GGGAGAGGGAGGGAGGGAGGGAGGGAGGGATTTGGGAGGGATTGTGCTGTGGGGGGACTCTGCAGACAGTCTGTGTGTGAAGGAAGCCCCCCCTGCGGGAGCAGCGAGGCAGAGGGGCTGGAGAGAAGGCAAGAAATGTGCCCAAGATCCAACAGCTCCAAGCAGGCGGGGGTTGATAAGACCAGGTCATCTTAGCACCAAGATGTATGACCATCTTGAGTGTGAATGGAAGGATGGAGAGATTCAGCATAGCTGGCACAGTCCCTTGGAATCGAAGTAGCTGTCTACAAGTGGGCAGGTGACATTTGTTTGGGACTCTGCCATGGTTCCAAGGAGGAAGGTCAATAGGTAGGAATGTCTGGGGGCTGTGCTGCTTGTCAAGGAAGACATGAGAACTGGTAACATGCAGGAAAGAGTCCTGCAAGAGTTCCCTAGCACATGATCTGGTAACAAGTGCAGGAAGATTGGTGAGAAAGTCAGGAGGCAGAATATTCAAGAGCTGTGTGGAGTATGGGATGGGATGTTGAATCTGCATCAAGCCTGTGTGTGCACAGAAACTGTTGTCTTTGAGGTCTTGTGCTATTGTCTTAGTCATCCCAGGTCAGCTCAGGTGAGTAGAGTCTTGCCAGAGGCAGACAATGTCATTATTTCATTTGTCACTCAACAGCAGGCAGGGAATGCTGCAGCAGACAGAGATGATGGAAAGATACAACCCACAGACGCCTAGTGATGGCAAAAGTAGCCTCTAGAAGACAGGCTGCTCCACAGCTCATGATCATTGTGTTTGATTTGCAGCGCGAGTGCATCTCTGTCCACGTTGGTCAGGCTGGTGTCCAGATTGGCAATGCATGTTGGGAACTGTATTGCCTGGAACACGGGATCCAGCCTGATGGTCAAATGCCCAGTGACAAGACTATTGGAGGTGGAGATGACTCGTTTAACACTTTCTTCAGTGAAACAGGAGCTGGGAAACATGTTCCCAGAGCAGTGTTTGTGGACCTGGAGCCAACTGTAGTTGGTAGGTACCCTTCAAGATCCTGCTTGTCAAGGTAAAGATCCCCTATGCATTCTTTCTGTTTTGCTCAGAACATTGTAGCTTGGCAAAGGTGTGTCTGGAGGCCGTGTGGCCGTTGGAGGTTACTGTTGATGGGGAAGAAAGGTAACAATGGTTGCCAGGTAACAGTGCTGGGAAACCAACAGTGAGTGTAGAGCCTGCATCACCTTTGGAGTTTGGTTTAACTGATATCCAGAATCCTTTCTGTACCTGTCAAGCAGTCTTGTGACCGACATCCATGTTCTCGAGCACAAAGACTGTTTGGTGAGTGCCTGATGTTTCCCATTAAACAAAGGGGCTGAACTTGTGCCAGCTTTTTGGCTTGGTCAGCCAAGCTGGGTCTAGTCAGGGTGCTGCTGCCTGCGCTCTTGTGAGCTGTGTGCTCAGTGTGGAGTCACTTGGCAGCACACACACAACTGATCCAATTGTTTTGGGGTTTCTTGGTAGATGAAGTCCGTACAGGCACCTATAGGCAGTTATTCCATCCAGAGCAGCTTATTACTGGGAAAGAAGATGCAGCCAATAATTATGCCAGAGGCCATTATACCATTGGGAAAGAGATTATTGACCTGGTGCTGGACCGCATTCGCAAACTGGTAAGAGTTCACACGGCAAGGCAGTCTGATAATCATGATTAAGTGTGATCAGGATTATTTCAAATCATCATGACAGCTCTTTAGCTATCTGTAATGTAATTGACATTTGATAGGCTCTGAAATCTATTTGATAGTCTTTTAAGGGTACCTCAGAAATACCCTCTAAAAGACTTAAGTCAAACAGCATTGTTGCATTTTTGGTTTCTTTTCAGTTTGAATCTTGACCTTGTCTGTCATGCCAAATATTTCTACTACCCTGAGCCTCAGGTTTGGGTTGAATGCTTAGCAGTTTTAACTGCTTCTCTCTTTTGTTTTGGAATTATTGATCTAATCCTGCTTTCTCCAAAACAAACTAATAACTTTTGGTTTTCTCCCCCTTTTTTCCACCCCATTACAGGCTGATCTGTGCACTGGGCTGCAAGGTTTCTTTATCTTCCATAGCTTTGGAGGAGGCACTGGCTCGGGGTTTGCATCTCTGCTCCAGGAAAGGCTCTCTGTTGACTATGGCAAAAAATCCAAACTGGAGTTTGCCATTTATCCAGCGCCACAGATTTCCACTGCTGTGGTGGAGCCCTACAACTCCATCCTGACCACCCATGCAACCTTAGAGCATTCCGACTGTGCCTTCATGGTAGATAATGAGGCCATTTATGATATATGTCGCCGTAACCTCGACATCGAGCGTCCCACTTACACCAATCTGAACCGCTTGATGGGGCAGATTGTTTCCTCCATCACCGCTTCTCTGCGCTTTGATGGAGCCCTCAATGTAGATCTGACAGAGTTCCAAACTAACCTGGTTCCATACCCACGCATCCACTTCCCCCTGGTCACCTACGCCCCTGTCATCTCTGCTGAAAAAGCCTATCACGAGCAGTTGTCTGTGGCTGAAATCTCCAACGCCTGCTTTGAGCCGGCCAACCAGATGGTGAAGTGCGACCCTCGCCATGGCAAGTACATGGCCTGCTGCATGTTGTTCCGAGGGGACGTTGTTCCCAAGGATGTCAACGCAGCCATTGCCACTATCAAGACCAAACGGACCATTCAGTTTGTGGATTGGTGCCCAACTGGATTCAAGGTACTTCAAAGAGCTTGCTTGCTAGGTGCTTGACGTGTGAATGGGTAGGAAATGTGTAGCAGCCAGAGGTAACTCATTCTGTGATGCAAAGTCTCTGTTCAAGAGTTGGATGAGGTGCAGAATAACTGCAAGCTCTTTGTTCGCAACTGTGCTGCTATTTGAAAGTTACCATAAAGAAGTCTTTAAACCTCAGCACTGCTAAGGAGATAAAGTTTGGGGTTGTTTGTGTTTTTTTCTTGCAGGTGGGCATTAACTACCAGCCTCCAACCGTGGTGCCTGGAGGGGACCTTGCAAAGGTGCAGCGGGCTGTGTGCATGCTGAGTAACACCACTGCCATCGCTGAAGCATGGGCTCGCCTTGACCACAAGTTTGATCTCATGTATGCAAAGCGTGCCTTTGTGCACTGGTATGTTGGGGAAGGAATGGAGGAAGGAGAGTTTTCTGAAGCCCGCGAAGATCTGGCTGCCCTGGAGAAAGATTACGAAGAGGTCGGCATGGACTCAGCAGAAGCAGAGGCTGAAGATGAAAATGAGTATTAGAAGAGTTCCAATACTAGTTCTGAGAAGTTCCAGCCCCCCTTGTTTTCAGTGTAGTTTCAAATAGTCCATTAAATTGTTCCATATTTCCAGAGGCTGGTGCATGTTAGGGGATGTGATCCCCCCCCACTCAATCCCATGCTCAATGACCTATTAAATTGTTTGCGAGATGAGTCCCATTGTCAGACTCAATTCTTTCTGGAGTCCCGTGTCCCACAGATCATTCTCTCAGGTGCTGAATACCTTTCTCCATGGTGGTCCATTTCCTCAGTTGGCATTCAGTGTCCTCCTCAGAGGGGTACCTGGATCTCACAGCTGACAAGACTCGTCTCCAAAGGCTGATGGTGTTGCTATTTCTTGCAAGTTATTGATCAATGCCTCCATGTCTGGCTAGGGATCCCAACTGCCTGGGCTCTTTGCCATCTCATTCAATGGACCTGGCCCCAGTGTGCCAGCATGGGAGCAGCCATGTGGTCAGTGGCTCACCTTCATGAGGGATAGAGTCCTTTCTCAGATTCCTCAGATGGGAATTGTGTGATGGGAGCTGCAGCACTGGTCCTACATCTCAAAAGCTATTTGTCTTACATTATACTGTCCATGTACCAAAGACATGGCTCTTAACAGTGTTTCAGCAAGAATCATTGTATTAAAAACTCAAGGAAAAACCCAGAATACACACTACATTTAAAAGTTTAAGTCTTTGGGAACATATTGATTTTAAATTGCTCTTAAAACCTGGGTGCTTCAGGCTTACCACTTCTATCTCTTAAAGCCAGTCAGCAGTCCCTACAGATATAAAAAATCATCTTCTCCTGCAATCAACAGACAGTAAAATATTTTAATCTTGAAGATGATATAAGCAGGGATTTTTATAGATACATCCAATAAATATCTTCTAGGTTTCCCATTTTCACTCAGGTTTCATCTACTGCTCTTGTTAAGTTTACTTTGACCATACGAGTGGTAGATGAATCTCCTCGGAGACCTTGCAAGAAAATCTGGGGTCTGGGCACATTGCTGGAGTTGTCACGCTTGGCCTGGGTGCCAACATCTTTTGGCAAGTACACTTGGGTGCAGTTCTCTCTTCTCATGTGGCTGAGGTCAGTCTGCATGCTGCGAGTCACTTTGCGGCGCAAATTGGCCTGAAGACACAAAAAGAAGCAGATGAAGGAAAACTGAGTTTGGACATTTTAGCACCAGTCTGTACTTCAGGGTGTTTGCTTTACCTCCATGGGCTTCACAAAGCTGAAGTCTGGCCCACTTCACCTTACTGTGATTTGGTAACTCCTGAACTAACAGGAGTGTGTGAACAGCACTCTGTGTAGCCCTAATAGTTTTAAGTCAGACTCTCATCACTCTCCTATTTTCCTTTGGTCATCATGCTTCCAACTCTATTAAAAGCTGAAGCCTTTGTTTTGTTAGAAGATGTTTTCATGGTAAGCTCTTTAATTGCTTCAAATTAATTTCAATCAGTGAAAGCACACTGAATGTGATGGTAGGTTTGGATACATTTCTGTGGGCATCTGCAACCTAAAACAAGTTTGAGGAACCTGAATATTACAGATAACAAGTACAGGATCAGGTCTCTGGTTTCTACAAATACTGAGCAGTGATAAAGTTAGATTTACATTGCAAGGAATAAAAGCTTATTTAAACTTAAAGTTTAATTTATTCTGAACCTTGCTATCCAAAAATGAAAATCTGGTAATAATGATAACAAACCAGTTTTATAGCTTTTCTTCTCAGTTCCCATTCATTCCATTCATAGGATGCCACAATAGTTGGAGGCAAGATATGAGTGTCAGTTTGAGTACTGCTGTCACATTTTTGGGCTGGTTTCATCAACCATTTCCCTGAATTTCTGATCTGGATGAAAAAAAGAACATAACAAAACCAAGAAAGGCATCAATAAGAAAAATAGCATGTGGATATGCTACTTTTTTTAAAAAGCAAATAGAAACCTGCAAACCACAAATGGATAATGATTTTTACATTCAGCAATATTTTTGTTCTTTCTCCCTGCCCCTGCTAAAAAAGAAGAAACCATTAAGTATTTGATGGATTTAAGTTCTGACAGAAAACCCTTTAGGCAGAGGCCACATCCTGAGTAGTGCCTGATCACTGGATTTTGGTAAAAAGGGGTCCCACCACCACCAGTATTTTTATGATGCAGGAACCTCATTTTGTCTTTATGAATGGACTAAAAAAAAAACCACAAAATTCAGAGAAATGCTTACATCTCTGACAGAGCTGGGACACTGACTGTATCTTTCTCACAAAGGGCCAGTTCAAGACTCCATTCCTTCCATTGCTAGGGACCCAGGATTGACAGTAGATCATGAAATGCCTATGAAATCAGATCAGTTCTTTGGATTTCACAAAGTACCACTGTTGCATTCATTAAGAACAGATCACCCAGCAGCTGTTGAGCAAGAGGCATGGGCAGTGTGTACCTGTGCATATGGATCAAGGTGTTCAAACTGATGATGAAGCTCAAGCAGTTGAATTAGTTCTGGATGTTCTCGTGCTTTTTCTACAATCAGTTCAATGAATTTATCTGGATCTTGAGCAAAGATGCATGCAGCTTCTTGGGAACTGAAAACATAACATCTCTTCCTGTGCTTCAAAACTCCAATGGCAGGATTTCCTTAAGAAAAAAAAACAGAACAAACCCCACAAAAATAAAATTGTGAACAGTATGATGTCCAAAAGACATTTATAATCAAGATTCTGTTTCCCTCAAGTCATTAGCTCTTTTTAATTATTTTTTTCCCCTGAAATCAGAATAAATCCCTGAAAGTAAGCTGTTTTAAATACAGAAAAGTCTATTTCATTATATAAATACAACTTCTTTTGATCAGTTCATATCCAGAATGCCTTAGTGAACATCTGTCAGAAAAACAATGGATTTTCAAAAGAAATATACTTACCAGGGGGAATAAGTCATCTGGGGTGAAAATGACAAACATGAAAATACAGTTTTGTGACTTTGACATATGAGAATGTGTTCAGAACACGTCTCTGCATCTTCCCTAGTACCTGTGTACACATAAAGCAGACAACTAGCTGCAAGACACACCTGGGATGGTGAGGCCTTTCACACCAATTGCATGTGCACAGAAACCATGGTACTGGATGGGCAACCCATCAAAATTGTCAGTAGTCTCTGGAAAAAGCCATTCTTGGTTCTTGAAATCAGCAGTGTTCACTCTGGTCCCTAAGAAAAGGTTCAACAAAGGAAGGATTTCAATTATAAAGCATCAGATGTCTGAAATATCATCATATTATAGGATGAACTGGACTGCTCTTGCCTTCACAATATGTCCTGCAGTGCCACTAATGCATTAGAAATCCCTGGCAGTATAATTTGATTGCTAGGGATACCATCTTACTAACAAATACTTCTGGTAACCAAAGCCCTGTGTAAGTTTGTTTTTTTATCCTTCACTCCATTTTAGAAGTTACACCTTCTGAAAGGTATAAAAACACAAAAAGAAAATTAAGAAATAATAAAAATTAAAAGAGCGGCAATATTCCTCTCTGATCATTCTGACATTTTTATAAGATATATTTGTATCTAGTAGCTATATTTTAAGTTTATATCTAAAAATAAAACCCCCAACTACACAAAAAATAAATCCACACGCTACAGGAGTTATTTTAATTTACTGTGAAAATTCTGTTTATTAAAAAAATCAATGTGTAGCACCTTCTGTAAAGAATATCCAAACCACAACATCTTGAAAAATGAAGGAAAATTAGAGTAGTAACTTTCAGTACCCATAGTTTCTCTTATCCTTTCCTCATCACTTTTCACAGTAATTCCCTCCAGAAGATATGTTAGCACTTTCTCAGGAAAAAACTGTGATTGGATTTCAGAGAACTGTTGCAGATTCTTAGTCACATTTGTGTGGAAGTTTAGCAGCAGCATCTCATCTTGAAAGCTGCTCCAGAGGTTAGACAGTTCAATGAAGAGAGGCTAGAAAATAGAGAAAATTATGTGAAATTCAGATTTGTTTTCAATTCTCAGTGTAACCCAAGTGATGTGCACACCAATCCCTGCTGTGAGCAAAGCATGCTGCTTTCCTACAGCTGACTCCAAAGCCTCCCCCAAACAGGTCACCCAGAGACCATGCCTGGAAACAAACACTTCACAACAATAGTTTTATAACTAAAAATAATGTGTACAAGAGCACAATTGGAGAATCACAGAATCATTAAGGTTGGAAATTATCTTCAGGTCATCAAGTCCAACTATCTACTAACTAGTGACCACTAAACCATGTCCTCAGGTGCCACTTAGATAAGTTTTTCTAACACCTCCAGGGATGGTGATTCCACCTCCTCCCTGGGCAGCCTGTCCCAATGCCTCACCACTCAGTAAAAAATGCTTTCCTAATTTTCCTTCCCTGGCACAACTTAAGCCCATTTTCTTGTCCTCTCACTACTTACCTGGGAGAAGAGACACACACAAACTGAAGCATCAGATCCCATCTGAGATGTACCTCAATTAACATGACATTCCAATGAGTTTTCAGCTGAGATGCCCTTATGGGAAGTCTAAAAACCACTCTGAGGAGCTGACATGATCTTCCTTTCTCCCTCCTCCATGGGAGACTTTATTCCACTTTCTAATTATTTGTTTAGAAGGATGAAACACAGCATACGTATGAACTACATGCTAGTGCAACAGCTAACTAGAGAGAAAATAATGTAACCTTTTCCTTAACTATGCAAAAAATGCACCAGCAAAGTATTTTGTAATCGTTCAGTAATTTTTTATATTTAAGAAGAAATAGATTTCCCATTCAAAGTACTTACAAAAACCTTCTTGGTATCTACAGAGGCTTTATTCTGCACTGTTTTTTTCAGCTTCTCCATTGTTGCTGCAAACTGCACATTCTTCTTTTCAACTTCTTGAGCACTTGTAACTGCATCAGACTGGAAAGAGAATTTCAGGTAAGAAGTATGATAGTCCAAAAAAAAAAAAATAATCTGGTTTTTAGTATTTACTGGGATGTCTGAATTCAACTATTGCAAGGCACCTGTTTTAAGGAATGAAATGCATCCCAACTTTTGAGAGAATACATTTTTCCTTAAGTGTTCAGGTAAAAAGAGGGAGCTTCTCTCAAGAATAAGCTAGTAATTTTTATAGAAGACCTCTATATTGAAGAGGACCAAAAAAAAGATAATATAAGTATTTTTCAAGCTTTATGATATACAGAAAAGACTAATACCCCCCCCCCCCAATTTCTGAAAACAAATGGAAATGTCTTCATAAGCAAAACAAGTTTCAAGAATTTCAATTGTATTCTTCAAAGTCCTCTGATGACTCCCCATGTGTTGGAGATGTCTACAGACTAAAACTGAGATATTTATGGATTGAACAAGGAGATTTTTTTATTCTCTCATGCCTTTTGGGACAGAAAGAGTGTGCAGATGCAAACAAGAAAAAGTCCTACTGTGCATGAAATTAAATCAAAAAAGCAAACACCCAGAAATTAAATGGAAGCACAATCACACTGCAGCAAACAATTAATCCATTTTGTCTTTTCCCTAACTTCTGTCCTGTACAAGTGGGTAACTTTAACACATTCTACCTTCAATAAAACCCCCCAGGTTATAACATGATGGTACCTCACCAGAAGGATGCAGAGGAAGGCCTCATATTGCCTCACATTGAACAGTGCTGCTTTTAATTTATCAGGACTAAGCTGTGCACATCTGTACTGGTCACCCTGCATGGATTCCAACAGAGCTGTGTACTGGTGGGCTAGCACGTGGCAACCATGAAGCCTTTCATCAACAGTTTGTGTAGCTGATGGAATGGCTTCCTTCAGAACAGCTGGCACTATTTGGAGAGAATAAAGAGGAGATAGATGCAAAAAGAAATATTTAAATCATTAGCAAATGGTTAAAGTGTATTCGAGCAAATCAGTCTTCAAATAAAACTTTGCTTTCTAAACCTTGTCCTTCTACTCTGGTACCACTCAATGAGTTCCAAATAGTCACAATTACAGGTGTGGAAATACCACAGCACAGTCAAGGACTGTGAGAAAACTTGCTTTATAGGAGATGCAAGTCACACCACAAAAAAACCCAAACAAAAAAAAAAAACAACAAAATGTAGAAAGCTGCTTACTTCTTTCTCTGATATCATAGGCATTTTTTCCATACTTATTCTGCTTTACTTAAAATTCTGTAGCTAAGCACCCTCTTTGCTCTCCAAAAAAGCTCATTTTTCTTAGCAGATGAGGTATGTGCTTTTTTTTTTATTTTAAAATTTTCTTTATTTCAGAAACGTTGGTGTTCAAAAATAAAGGGTATTCCCATAAAATTGGGCTGCAGATCTTTATTGCCTAAAAAAATCTCCACATTGAGCTACTATATATACATGCACAAAAACATTTCCATTGACCAGTCATTTACTTGCTTATTAATTGTGAACTTACCAGAAATAATGTGGTTTTTGAGGAAAAGAGAAAATAAGAGGAATAGCCAAGTCTTGTCCTACTCTGAATATAGCTTTTGAAAAATTCCAGGATAGCCACTGACATTTTTAGCTTACTCAAGAAGCAGAAAGATTCAAAATATAGAAGATTTATGAGAACATGTGAGAATCTGAAGAGTTGACTCTAAATTACCAGAATACAGATAACACCCCAGCAGCTTTTGTCACTTTTTGACACAAATACTCAACAAAAAAAACTGTTAATTGGTTTCACAGTGTTCTTTCAAGATTTTTAATTGACTGCTCTTAAAGGCAAACATTGCATATTTCACTCACTTATTGGCAAGGGATGGAGGAACAAATTATCATGAGACAAATTAGTGCACGAAGTTAATAGATATAATCATTCCACATCAACCACACAGGTAAAAATAAGTAACCTTCATGGAAAGCTATAATTAAATACCAAATACCTATTTTTTTTCTTTCAGGTTTACATGCCCTGAGACAAACCTAGAGAGCTGGGGTATTACTGGAGCCACTCCAGTGATGGAGGCCAAGAAGAATGAACTGGGAAGACACAGCCCAAAGAAATGTAGTTGTCTACTCACAGTCCTCAATGCTGCCTCCTCCTTTCCCACATTCCTTGTTGTACAAGCGAATGCCTGTGACCAGCTTGGGGAGACTTCTCAGCTGCTGCTCCTTGTTCTCCTTACTGAGCAAGAGGAAAGGAAGCATCTGTGTCTGGGGGAATACACTCTGCAGGGCAGCTGTGGGGAGTGCAAAGGGTAAGAAAATCCTCAGTGTGAAAGAAAAGAAAATCATTAAACTGATCATAGAATCGTTTGGTTGGCAGAGACCTTTAAGATCATGGAGTCCAACCATTAACTCTACACTGCCAGGGTCCCTAAACCATGGCCCCCAGCACCACAGCCACATGGTTTTAAACACCTCCAGGGATGGGGACTCCACCACCCCCCTGGGAAGCCTATTCCAATGCCTAACCACCCTCTCTGCAAAGAAATTTTTCCTGCTATCCAACCTAAATTTCCCTTGGAGCAACTTGAAGCCATTCCCCCTCGTCCTGGCATTTTTAATTTGGGAAAAATACCCAATCCTGAATAAGTGCAAGAAGTATCCACATTAAATTGAGATTCCAAGGCTGAGAAGTGACCCTTTGGGTAGTAAACGTTCATCACAGTTTGCCACATCTGTATCTAAAGATCAGCAAAAAGAAGGTGACATTTATTTTTCCATAAGAAAAGCCCCATTTCACAGCTGGGAGTTTACTGACCTGTTACCTCTCTGACAACCTCAATATCTGTTGAGGCTCCCAGGGCAGAGCTCAGCAGCACATAGGTAATGATCTTTTGATACATCTCCTGATTTTCTTCTCTCACAAGAGGACAATTGTCTGTGATATCTCTGACCATAGGGGCCAGCCTTTCCTCCAGAACACGGTGCTGCTCACGGAGTACTTCAGCTAGGAAAGGAGGACAGTTAGAAAGTGCCATCTCCATCCTTTGCCATTTGGCTTACACAGAAAGTACAATTCATTTCCACAGTCAGAGCACCAACTGAAGCTTCTGGAGCACAGACAGCATCATTTATCCACACAGTGGAAGCAGGTACCACACCATTATAAATAACAACAGTGAAGTTAAATATTAACATCATTAGCATGATTAACATCAGTCAGGAGAGTCCAGAGAACTATTCAAGACAAATTAAGCAGCAAATCCCTGGCTGTCTGGACTCTGACTGCAGTAGGATCTCACACACATACACACACACATTTATTTCATACACACCTGAAGTTACACTCCCAAATCTGAAGAGGATCTCAGAATCTTCCTGGATTTATCAAGCTTACTGGACTTACTTAGTCCAGAAGACTCTGGAGTGGCTTTCTAGTGTTGCTAATATTTATTTGGTTTTAATCCATGCTCATATGAAAACTTTTTCATGACTTCCACCCAGAGAAATGTTTCTTTTTTGTCTGCTCTTGTTCTGTGTCTTCTGTGTCCCAGCCAGCTACAATTATCCCATTGAGATCTCCAGTTACAGTTATATCAGAGATATTCTTCCCACCTCATTTTTTCTTCCACATTTCCATTATCAAACTGTATGAAATTACCCCTGATGAGGCCAAAACATACTTGTTTTGTTTTGGTCATTTTGACATTGGAACTGTAACTGTTCAAAATTGCTCAGCCCAATTAGGGATATTGATAAAACATCAAGGGTTTGGTTTTTTTTTCAGATACCAGAGTGTGGTTCTGGCTCCTGGTTCTCTTGCAGGAGATTTTGTTTTAGGTTTTTTTTCTGAATGCAGATAGACACTGCACCTGAAATTATAACTGTTCTGAAGTGATCTAACACAGCACATTCAGTAAAATCTCTCAAACAAGGTGAGCATACTCTCAAATATAATGCACATTTTTTTCCCTACTATATCCATACTGAAACACTATACTCATATATAGCACATTGCTCCAGGAACTTGGATTTTGCTTTCTAGCTAGCAGTCATTTAACTAGAACATCATTAGCCTTGCACAGAGAGACAGTAAATCCTAAACTCAGAATCAACTTCTATGGAAGCATTTATTGATACTGAAATTACCTCGTTCTGCATAGTTCGTATCAAAGAAAATTTGCATCTTAATTGTGCTCAGGGATGGGTTTGTTGTGTCAAGCAGCCTGGAAACACAGAGCTGAGAGAGAGAAGGGAGTTATTCACAGGGGAAATGACTGAACTACAGGTTTCACAACAGCAGTGAAGCCACCTCCACAACCATAGTGTCAGGATTACCTGGGTAAGACCTTGCACATCTTTTTTGGTAAGGATTTGATCCACATTAAAGTCATTTCTTGGATCTAAAACAACAGCTTTCACCTAGAGATTGACAAAAGAAAGCTATTAATTTACACCTCAACATATACTCTTTGCAACTAAACTTTTAATTTCTGAATAATTTCAGAAGCAGTCAACATTTCTTTACTAGTTTTTTTTCCATTTTTTTTGACAATGAGAAGAGAAACAAACAAAAGAATTGATCACAACAGAGAGAAGAGGTAAAATTCAAAGAATAAATATAGATCCTGCAAGAAACATTCACCTCTATCATCTATTTTTGTTCATTTATGAGGTTGGGAAGAAATGTTATTAAAACTTAGGAACACTTCTCTTTTTTTTTTTCACTTTAGAAAGAGAAAAAAAATGGTTTCTCTGCCTGTAGAAGAAAACAGAGGCAGAACTCTGAGTCAGAGTTCAAACTGTTCCCAGGACTCAGGACCTGCAGCCTTTTCAGGGTCTTATTTGAACTTCAGACAATGGAATACTTAGGTTTTTAGGCTGAATACACCTGAAGGCTCCTTTGAAACTTCCCAGTGGGGTCAGTAAGAAACCGGGATGTTGCCAAGTTCAAATCACCCTGAAAGCCTCAGCTGCTGCCAGCCCAGCCCGGGCAGGCTCCCGTGGAACTGCCACTTGAAGCTGTGGGACTTTAAAACCAAAGGAATGATTGATGTCCTTACTTCAGTCTGAGCAGTGTCTGTCACCGACTCAGAGGGAACTGGTCCTCAGCTGGAGTATTGCAGCCAGCTCTGGAGCCCTCAGCACAGGAGAGACATGGAGCTGCTGGAGCAGGGCCAGAGGAGGCC
>JANHGL010019517.1:0-20739 GCA_024611195.1 Ceyx melanurus | reverse complement strand
GACCTACTATAAAAAGAGGACTAACACTTGATTGGGTGCGGCAGTTGATGGAGCCTGTATATGACTATAGACTCCCCTGTCGCCCAGCGCTGATATTTGCCTAACACCTTGCCTGCTATAATTAATAAAATTTCTAATCTGACTATTCTGATTTGGTGTGAATCAAATTTATAACAAGCTCAGGTGATTTCCCTTCCACCTGGTTTTCTGAGGGCTCCTGAGTAACTGAGTTCCTGCAGAACACTGGGAAGACCTGCAAAACAAGAAATGAAAGCAATTGAAAACATTTCCAATTAATATAAAACCCAGTATTTGAAAGTAGTCCATAAAAATATGTTGATTTTATGTTTGTTAGCAGTCCTTTGGTCCAGTGAGGTGTTTTGAAGATTCCTGCATGAGCTACTTCTCTTGAAATCTTTAAACTCAGTTTCCCCATTTCCCCCACCAGCCCCCATATGTGTGGTGTGTTTTCTTTTGTCCTGACAGGCTGTGCTTTTATCTGCTTCTGCAGAGCTCTTCATGTGCAGCAAGGAATTGTTAGTAGGATTCCCATAAAAAGTGAGGAGAATGTTTTAGCCTAATGACCTTGTAGTTCACAAGGTGAGGTTTGTGAATTATCTCTTGTTTCTCATTCCCTATTATCTGCTATAAACTCAGCCTGGTCTGCAGAGCTGTGTGTTCCCCACTGGGGGGAACAGGCAAGAAGGATGGAGTGGCACTCAAACCTGCTACCTTCAGTTCATCATGTTATTCTGCAGGTGTGTTGAGGGTCATCCTGCCATTTGTAGGAGCTCTTAAGTTTTCAAAGCTAGGAAAACATCTCTCATTCAGAAAGAACTTGGGGAATCCAAAACTAAGGATCAAAGGGAAATCTTTTGTATGGCAGCTGATGTGTCCCATGCTCTTCCCTAGAGTGAGGCAGGGAAGAGAGGGGTGTGTTTCTCCAGTTCATCTGATAAGAAAATTACTACCAGTCATTTAGCAGTGTTATTTCTGTGAAGTTTCCCTGTCTTCATTTAACCTGCATTTTGTGGAACACCATCTTGATACTTAAAAGCAAATGATCTGAATATTGCCTAATTTGCAGTTAGTCTTTCAGCTGCTGATGGTTCTCTGCTGTACTGTGAAGTCCTGCTGCAGTGAAACAGCTTCATCTGGCCTGCTGTTGGGCTTTAAGGGTTCACTGTTAACTGTAAAGTTG
Source organism: Ceyx melanurus (assembly GCA_024611195.1). Taxonomy (NCBI): domain Eukaryota; kingdom Metazoa; phylum Chordata; class Aves; order Coraciiformes; family Alcedinidae; genus Ceyx; species Ceyx melanurus. Next base: position 19,538 of record JANHGL010019517.1, on the reverse strand, counting down.
AGTTGTTCTGAAGCAGCAGCCAAGGGGTTATATTGTAATTTGTGAAGTGGTTGGTTGAAGGTACCTGTAACATTGTGTGATTTCATATTCTTCTAATTCATTCAGTCTTTCCTTGCTAAGAATGAGTTAATTTATCAATGTCTTGACTCAAATCAGAAGTGTATAAGGACAACATATATAATTTTGTTTCATATATATATATAAAGGACATAATAAGTGACTGTCTCAGGAATACCTAGCTGCCTGCAAGGTAAAGGGAGGATAGTAAAGGACTGTATTGATACAAAATGAATGTATATTAATTACCCAGTACTCTGGAACTTAAATTTATTCTGTTTTATGTGCAGAGAGCATTTGTGCAGTGTTGTTTTCTCCTGCAGATGATAATTTAATACAAGATTCTTTTTGATTGGTTTTTGGTTTTATTCTTTCTTTTCCCTAAAGAAAGAATAAATAAAAAGACTGTTGGAGAGCCTTGCAAAATTGGCTGAAAACAGTGAGTGGCACACTGAGAGCTGACATCAGGTTTAGGAAGAGCCCCTTCTGTTCAGATGGATAATTTAATTTCAAAAGGGTTTTTTATGGCTTTACCTTCAGGCCTATAAAGCAATGTGTAAATGGAAGGCAAAATGTGGGTGATTATCCAGGTGTTCTCTAGGGGCATGAGTAACACTATGGATGTGGGAAGAGATGACACAGCAAATCAACTTCAATTAAGCTTTTAATTTGGTCACCAGCCTGCTGTGCCACGTGCTGTTAATGGAATGGCCAACCCAAGGAGTGTGCCTGCATCCATCTTTAAAGATGCAACTGGGAAGGACACATCATATTTTTTAGGCACACTGGTGCTGCAGGAAGCCCACGACTTGTCAGCAGCCAAAGATGGATTTGCTTTGGGAAATGTAACAGATTGCCCCTTTCTGGCAAAGGACAAAATGGGTTGGAGCAGGAGACTGTCATCTTTGGGAGAAGCTCCTTTCAAATCATTATAGTATTTAGCAGGCATCCAAGTTTCTATTCTAGAAATAGTAATGAAAAAACAGCTGATGTGAGATGCATGGGAAATAGAATTACTGGAACAAATCAACTCTCTTGCTTTGGGAGAAGGAGGAGTGTTTTATCTGGGCAATTTAAAATAGCATACAGAGAAAATCTTCTGTACTGTTTGCATGTGGAGAGGGATGTTTGCAGGTTGAACAGGTCTGCCAGTGCTCCCTTATCTGTCTGGGATCAGCAGCTTACCCAGTGGTCATTTGAAAGAACTGCAGAATAGTCACTTGGGCTGAAATGACCATGCTCATCTTTTTGTTCACTAATTGCTTCACTTAAGAAATAAATGAGGGGACTTAGAGCAGTGTGCATGCCACTCAGGACCTCCCAGTCCCAATTTGTCTGTCTGTCTCCTGCCTCAGTGCCTTCCAGACTGCATTGCTCTGGTGCTGGGCCGTGCTAATGGAGGAAGTGAAATTGAATCTACCATCATTTGTCTGCCAAACAAGATGAGTTCTCTCTCAGTGCTGCACACTATTGTTATGCTTTATGTAATGCTGAAGAGGAGCAGGTTGACCTTGCTCATTTCTGAATAAGAATGGCTAAGCCAAAATGGTGCAAAATGCTTTTAAATTTGGATGTGCTGCTTTCAGGTCTCACTCCTTGTTCCCATCTTTTGGCAGAGGCTCCATCTGGCAGCCTCTGGGGGTGTGTGGGTAACAGGATTTTCATGCACATGAGAACTCAGCCACCCTTTCAGTCATCTTTCAGTGCAGTTCTGCAGTTATGATCATTGTTTTGTAAGCATCACATGAGTAAAAATAAAAAAGCCCAGCCTGCAACTGGTCCAGATAAACACATCAGAAATACCAAGGGAGACCATAGGACACACTGGAAAGAACTGTTGTGATCTGTGTAAGTTAATTGAATGCATCTCTCTGTTTCCTACTCTCTTGGTCTCAACCACTGGTTCTGTGGAACAAGGAGAGGGGTGAATGAGCATGGCTAATTTGTGCTGCAAACAGTGCATTTTATACTGTTGTGACAACAGGTCATAGAAGCTTGCAGCAAATAAGCTGCAAATAAGTCATTTTTGGAGCACCTGGCAATTATTTTCCTTAATGCTATATTTTACAGGGACTTTTCTCAGATAGTTGGGGGTTTTTTTTGTCTGGTCTGTGTGTGTTTGTTTTTGTTTGCTCATTTTGTTTCATTTTATTTTTTTAGTGAGTCAGTTTCTCAGGTCATAAAATCAGAAAGGGTTTTTTAATAGCTCCATGTCTCAATGAATTGGGACTCTAATGCCTTCATTTTGGAGGAGTGCTTGGATCTGGATGTGTGCTTCATCAGGAGGAATGGAGGTTACTGGCTCACTGGGAAGCTCTCACCCAGCTGCAAACATTTGGGTGTAGGTTTTATGATATAGTTTATTTGTAAGTGGAAGAATGACAGACATCTGCCACACCACCACACAAGGAAGAGAATTGGAATTGAATGTCTTTACCTTTGAGACTGGTTTGGATGTTAATGGCATCCACCCTCATTCTGATGGTTCTTTTGATGGTACTTGGATGGTGTGGGATGAGCTGGTGTCCTTCCTTCTTCAATCCCTCTGTCTCAGCGCAGATACAGGATTAGTTCTGCCTTCTGTGGTACCTAAGTGGTTGAATAAAGAGATCTGTTGGAAAGGTATTAATCAGATCTCACAAGGGCACTGTTTCTTCCATTGGTCCCCCTTACCCACTGCCAAGCCCCATCCTGCCCCAGGTCATGGTCAGTTCTGTTGCTTCTTGCACCATTACCTGCCATGGCAGGAATTTTTTCTTATCATGACTTGTAGTTTCTCATGTTGAGTGGGAGAACCCTCATGCACGAATCTGCTCAGCACTTTCATCTCCATGCTGCCCTAAGAGTTTCATCTCTGGAGTGGTTTATTGCTGCTGTCACATATAAAAGTGTTTTGCTGCCTTTTCCTTGGGTTTTGTTGGCAATGTGTAGTTTGATTTGCTTCTCAGTGCCTTACTTAAATATCATTGCATCACTTAGGTTGGAAAAGACTTTTAAGATCATCAAGTCCAACCATTACCCCTACTCTGGCAAGTCCCCCACTAAGCCATATCCCCAAGCACCAGTTAGGTGGCTTTTAGACACACCTAGGGATGGTGACAACTTCTCTGGGCATCATGTTCCAATGCCTGACAACCTTTCCAGTGAAAAACTTCCCTGATGCCCAGTTGAAGCCTCCCCTGCTGCAGCTTGGGGCCATCTCCTATTGCTCTGTCACTACTGGCCTGAGAGAAGAGACCAGTGCCTGCCTCTGCAATGGCCTGTCAGGTGCCCAGCACTGGACACAACGCTCAAGGTGTGTCCTGCCCAGTGCTGAGCACAGGGGGTCACCTCCCTGCTGCTGCTGCTCACACTGCTCCTGATCCAAGCCAGGATAACATAATTACAGCAATCAACCAAAACCAAAATCAACTGCTGCTGTGGTCTGTGTTCTGGAGAATATCATTCCTTTGGGAATGCATGGCAGCAGTTGGAGATGGAGCTGGGTGTGTTCTCTCTTCATTTCTGGATTCCCTTTTCACATTGTGTATCAATAATATTTAGCTACGTTGGTTTTGAAGAGTTTGGAAAATAAAATGTTGGTGTTTTGATGCATCATGGATGCTTGAACTTGACAGTGGTGAAATGAAGCAACACAACATGTACAGGGTCTATTTTAATTACTATGACATTGAAGAGTTGTGTTTTAACATTTTCAAATTATACTGTCTGTATTTTAACATTTTCAAATGATACTGTCTGTTTTTAGGCAATAAAGTAAAAAAAGAGAATCGACCTCAATAGTTAAATTTACTTTTTCTGCAACACAAGGTAATTATTTTTCTTAACTTGCTGGTATTTTATTTTTCTAAATATAGTCATAGTCCCTTGGACAGTATTGTTTAAATGAATCCAGAAGAAAGCAGAGTTTAATTGCAGTTGCACAGCATCTGTGGGTTGATGTAAAGGTACATTGTCTTTCCTTTACTGTTCCTCTAAAGAAAGCTGCAAAGCTATATAGGGGATTATATTTAAAACACTGGCAGGGTTTTGTATGTCCACTGTATCCATTTTCTATATCAAAATTCCATGGATTATGTTGTTATAAATAATAATATCTCTTTTTGTTCTTTAGAAGAAAAATGCCAGCTTTCCTTACTAGCTGCTGCTCTGCCTTTTCCCAGAAATATGCTACAGATTTTTGGGTTGCTGTTTGTTCTCATCTACTAGAAAAGTTTTATTTAGTATAGGTTATGTTCACAGAAAATGTATTAGGAAATACTCTGGTTTCCCATGGTTTATGGAGAAGGAAAACATTTAATTTCAACATCTCGGTCAAATTAGGAGAAGAATTTAATCATATAAAGAAAATACTTTTTTTCCGAGCAGTAGTCTGCAGCATCCCATGGTGACTGTGACAGGAGACCTGCTTTCATCAGAATTGTCTCCTTACCATTCAGAGCAGTAGCAGGGTGGCTCATTCCCCATGAGCAGCCTCAGCCTTCAAACTGTCTGTCTCTACTGGTCCTGAAAATTGCTTTTGTGTGTTTGACCTGAGAAGTGTTCCTTCCAGGAGCCCCCTATCACTTCAGACAGGATATATGAGGATAGTGAGGTTTAGACTTTTATTTGCAATGTGCTTTATTCCCTTACTAATAAATATTGGCATTTAATCTAATTCTCTCCCTCTTTCTCCGTGACCTGACGGCCACAAGCAGAGAGGAGAGTCAGGACTTGAGCAGCAGAGCCTCACACTAATGTCCATGATCATCCCCCTTCCTCTCACAGATAATCACTTGAGACTTATTAACCTCCCAGATAACCTATAAAATGTCCCTTGCCTTTCCTTTCTTGGTACAGAGCAGGCAGTGCTTATTTTGTGGTTATATCAGTCATCTAGGTGGTGTATAAAAATAGGATTGAAAGGATTGAGTATCAGTACATGATATGGTTTTTGGTTTGAAGACTAAGATGTATTTTTGTTTGGTTTGAAGACTGCAGATATTTTGGACTATATCACCTGAGAAATAGATGAAGGGAAAAGAAGCTGCTTTCTAACATGCAGGGGCTGTCTCAAGAGCCTTTGAACAAGTGTAATGCTATATTTAGATGCCATGGTACCCAGCTGAATCAAGTTCTAAGGTGCAAACTTTGTGACATTTCAGTAAATGAATTATTTAACTATGGATTGATTTTTTTGTAATCCCTCTTGCTTTTTATTTTTGGTTTTGTCAAAGTGGTAGTCACTTGAATGATTTTTAAGCCTTCTTGAGTGTCAGGGGAATGTTGCTCTTCAAAGAGAAGACTAGGGAAAACAGGAGATGGTGTTGGAATACAAAGGGCACTTGGACAATTGCACTGCTGGAGTCTGTCAGCATTTGGGTTTGGTTTCTGTGGGCCTTTTTGTGGCAATTGGTGAAGTATAACTCGTTTTAAGTTGGGAAATGAACAGCTTTTACAAGCCTTGTGGAATAAAAGGCCTCCAACCACCTGGTGATGGGATATAGAGAAGGTGATCAGGGCACTTCCCAACAGACATGGGATGGATGAGAAATTCCAGGTGGATGTAAGGATTTTTGTTTTTCCTCATCAGAAGACTGGTTAAACACCAGACAAGCTGAAAAAAAGCTCCATCCTCAGAGATTTTCAAGCCTAACTGGGCAAGTCCTTAAGCAACCTACTCAACATGCACTGCACTGAGAAAGAGGCTGGCTCAGATGGTAAGGCACAACTAAAAAGGTTCACTCAACACAAGGTATTTTGCTGGCAAGTGCATTAGGGATAACCTTGGCACTGCGTAGATAGGATGGGGATGTTGTGTGCCTGTCAACTAATAGTCTTCTTCCAATATTGGTCCTAGACTCTGCAAGTGCAGAGGAAAGCAGGACATGGGCAGGGAGAGGGCAGTTGGTTGTGTCTGTTACCCTGGAGGCAGCACTCTGATACAGCTCTTGTCCAGCACCTGAAATGCCACTGGAAGAAGGTTTGTAGCAGCTCAGAATGCTGAGGGCAGGTAACTGAGAAACACTGGAAAATGCAGTGTTGAGGCTAGCATGAGAACATGGGTATGAGTTCTCCTTGAAGGCAAATTAACAGCTGTACATCAGAGTTGAGGATCTGGCCCTGTGTGGCCTGATGTGCTCTGACAAGAGCAGCAGGAGAAAACTAATGGGATTGTGGTGTTGTCAGCAGTGATGGAGAAAGAGCAGAGTCAGTGCAGAGCCCTGAATTCCAGCTTGGCTTCCATGGCAGTGCTCAGTAATGTTTGTGTCATGGAAATAATATGAGTTACCACAGTTCTGGTTGAACTTCACTGCTGTGTGTGGCAAAGCAATTAAAGTGCTGCCATTGCTGTTTGCTCACAGGTTTAGCTGCCTGAAGTAGCTGATCACTGGTGATACTGGTGTAGCTTTCATGTGTGACTGGTGACTAGGAAATGCAGAAAACCATTCTAAAGAAACTATTATTCACTGAAGATGTAAAAGTTGCTGATGTGCAGGACAGGTATTGCTGGGATATATGTGTAAATCTGTTGTTAAAGCAGCTAGGACTGGGATGGTAGGAACACGTGGGGTTTTGAAAGTTTATTTCTCAAAATCCCTAAGTAACCTGGAGGGTTGACAAGTTAGAGCACTCGGGCTAAGTAAAAGCAGCCATAAAACCAAAATATTTCTTTCTATGCATTGAATTTTCACTGTGATTTGGGATCCCTTTATGTAGGGTGATATGCTTCAAAGTTTTTGTAATGGAAAGATAATTGGGATGGAAGAAGTGCTGCAAGATGAAATGAATGTCTTGCTCCTGATGTGTGAATGTTGCTGAGTCAGCAGCTCAGTATCAGATTTGGTGGGTGAAATTTTGCTGAAAAGATGCAGATGCATTTTGAGCATAAATTCTGTATTATGGTCAATTTTGTCACTTGGCATAGCTGGATGAGTGTAAAACAGTGAGTGCAGACAGGCAGGCCTGGGTCACTGTTGGCAAACTTTATGTGGAGAGCTTTCCATTTCTGTTATGTTTATATTGGCATTTCACTCAGCTGTGAACACAAACTCTTTCTTTTTGAAGATAGTTTCTAACTTAAATTAAGTGTCCATAAAACGGATTAATTAGAGTTCTGGGAATACCTTTACCCTGCACCTCACACGCACCTTCTCTACTGCAGTGTTTGCTCACTGGACTGGAAGGATGACTGCTATGACCAATACAAAGAAGATGGGAACAATTAATTATTACCTTGTATTATTTGTACTGTATATTGCTTTTCTTCCCTACTCTCTTCTTCTCTGTGTTCCCTTTAAACCTCACAGGGAATGGGCAGATTGGAGTAGGGAACTTACTATGGGATTTGTTAAAAAAACCCCAAAACATAATTCTACAAAGTTGGGGTTTTTTTATCCCCCTGAATCTTTTCCTTGCCTTTTCTAGTTTTTTTACAAACATACAGTTACCTTCAGATGCCCTTACTGACAAAGATAATTCCTGAGCTAAGTAACAGGTTAACACTTCTATTTCTCCTCTAGAAGGACTCTTAATTTCGACTGAGTTATATTTATACAAAAGTATTAAATATATGTGGCCAGAGAAGTGTGTCCAAGTGCCCTGCAGAAGTTACTGCTTCAGAGGCTCTCAAGTATTATACCTAGGCTAGTTTTATTTTCATTTTACTTCTTCTGGAAAGTAGTTTGTGGAGGGAATACAGCAGTTAAAGAAGGAATTCTTCAAACAGCTGTGGTGTTAGTCAAGGGCCTTGTCTGGGAAGGGCATAGAAATAAAAGCAGTATTATATATTTTCTCTTCTAAAACTCATTTCCTATTAATTTTCTCCTTTCCTTATTTGGATAGGGTCCTTCTTTTGGTATGAATTAATGACACATATTTGGATTGATAAATACAAATACCTACTTTCCACTGATTTTTTGTAGTAATATTAAAAAGATCTAAGCAACCTATTTAAAATATTACAACAAAATGATGCTTATAGCTTTTAATCTGTTCAAATGCATGAAGCATTCTGCTCCAGGTTCTTTGTAATGCTAATTGGCTTGAATGAGGGGCAGTGCTAAGGTGAACTTGAATTTTCTAAGTGAGAAGTGTCTCAGTGCTGTGAATTAATGGGTGAGAAGTGAAACCTTTTAGTTGTAGATTTCGTTTTCATGGTTAGAATTGAAGACATCATCTGTAAAAGAACAGGAATAGAGTTCATGTACCTTTTGGATTAGGTAGGCTAGTGAAGTCTAGTGAAGGAAAATGCTCATGTACAATCAGACTGAAATTTTGAAGGTGGTTTTCAGAATGAAAGAAAAAAAAAGGAATTTATTTTTATGAACTGGTTGGCTTTTAAGTTTTTCACATGCAACATCTGCTTTGGGTACATTATAGATATTAAGTGTTCATTTTGCTGGCATTTGTCTTCTCAAATGTTGAATTATAGTAGAGAGAGCTCAAGGTATGGTAGAGAGAAATTGCACAGGAACCCAATCTATTTCCTTCTGTAAAAGATCATCTTTACATTCTAAGTAAAAAGAAGAAAAGCAATGAGTGTTGACTTGGAATTGGAGAAAATGTGACTGTCTTAGTGATGAGTTCTCTGTAGCTGATAACCATTTGGCAGCAGGACCATGCACTATGTTCTCCTGGTCAGTGCCTGGCAGCTGCTGTGTGGGGACAATCCAACACATTCCAGCATAGGGAGCTCATCACAGTCTGTGCACACACCTTATCTTGTCTTCTTGTGAAGAAATCATCATCAAGTAGATTGCTTGAAGTGGATGAAAGGTTATTGTAACTGGAAGGTTCAGAAGAAATGTACAGTGCTGCCTCAATGTGCAATAGGTGTAAAATACTGGTCTCACTGTCATAAATATTCCATGTGAAAATACCTGTTTTCTGGATGATGTGCCAGACTCCAGGAAAGCCTCCTAGTGTAATGACTGAGGAACAAGTTTCCTACAGCTGAACTTCCAAACAAACATTGCTGGAACTGCTGTTAACCTTCTAGAGTCAAGTACTTTGTGATCATTTAAATCCCTTTCCCCATTTTTGCTGTTTGTGGTGTTTACGTTGAGGGCTGGTGTAATTCTTAAATAATTTTTGTACTTGTATCTGCTTAGAAGCCAAAGGAGATGGAAGTGTGATTGATTCATTAGTGCTCTCAAGTGTGAGAACCAAAAGCTGCTCAGAATGTAAATTTGAGCTCTCTAAGTATGATGCATAATTAATGTCATGTGAATGCCATATTCTGGGAAGTCTGAAGGTGTTAACTGGAAGAAGGTGGAGCTTCTTGAAGCCTGTGGAGCCTGGAGGTCCCCTGTCATCTCAGAGCTGCACACTGGTGCTTTAGGCATGAAAAACAAATAGTTACTTCATATTTTTGGGGCAGTAAAATTCCATTTGGTCTCTACTGTTGAGCCTGCTCTGGAGAAAACTTTTGTTTGTTCTGAAATAAAAATGATCAGAAGTTGCAGAGGTTATTTAATTAGCTTTTTCAAATACCATAAAATAAAGGCTGTATGTTTTACAACCCTCTTGAGTCAAATTAACATCTGTGAAAGTAAAGATGCTAACAGTGATGCACAGTTCTAGTGGAGGCACATTCACAAGGTGAGAAACCTCATGGGGTCAGTGACTGTCTTCTAATTCTTGAACACACAATGCACACTTCAGAAATGTGCTTTAATTTTTACCATTTCAAGCTGCAGAAGTTTGCAGGAGGCTCTAAAGAGCAGATGGAATTGCTAGTGAATGAGACATGATGATGCTAAGATTATGCCTCAAAAAAACCACCCTGAAAAGGTATTTCATAGCCCAAGTTATTTTCTATTGATCATTTAGTCCTGTAGCATGTCTTTGCTTTGTGTCTGTCTAAAGTAGATGTTATTGCAGTTCTAATCTACATGTGCAGAAGTATTTTATGTTTCATGGTGTTTTATGATTCTATGACTGCAGAAGCAGGCAGCAGAAAACCTTCCCATGAGGTTGTTGGTAAGACCATAGAAGACCCAGAATCATCTGGTAGAAAAAAACATTCCATATTTCTGCATCCTCCTGCTGCCCTTGCCAAGCTGTGCCATCTGAAGGCTGGAAATTGGCTTTAGGGGTTCAACATGTTAGAAACAGAATTTACACTACTGTGTAAAGATTTTATATCAAGCTAATCCTTGAAATTAGGTTCATTCACCAGTACAATTTGATTGTAAATTCTAGTGCTATTTGGGAGGAAAGCTTGTTTCTCCACTTCCTGGGCATAGAGGAATAATTTGGGATGATGAAGAAACTGAGGAATCCAACACTGAACTTGCAGTGAAGTTGAAGCTGAAGTATTTCTAGATTTAAGATCCCCCAGCACCATCAAGGTGGTATGAAATAGAATTTAGAGAGGTTATAAAGCAACAAGCAAGTGCTGCATGCAGACAGTCCTTCTGAAGCAGAGATTTTATGGCTTTTTGTTAGATTTCTTTCTCTAGAAAATGGGCAGTGACAAAATCACTCCTTGATTCTCTAGTTTGTTGTTAATTGCCCATGACTAACCATGGCTAATAGCAAGCCCCTTAGCAAGATGGATATTCTGCAAGGCCCATGACAGGCAGAAAACACATTTTAATCTGATGTGTGTTTGGGTTTAGGCACCTTAGAGGTGTCTGGTTCCACTTGTCACATAAACATAAGAGCTCGAAGTAGAATATGTGAGAAGTATTTGTCCCCCACCCTGACTCCCCACCCTCTCACTGACACAACCTGCAACACTTACTCACTTAGGAGCTCCTCCTAACATTGATTTTGTTAACACAGGCAGACAGTTCTAAGGAAAAAACTTGTTCTGTTGTGATTTGTCCTGGTTTTGTTTGCTTGTTTTCCTCACATACTCATTTGTTCTAGGGAATATAGGGAAATACAAAGTAGGATGTTGCTGAAGGGTTTGGAGTGTGTTCTATTTGCTGCTGCTCCAGCACTGTCTGGATTTGTGTTAGTCCTGTTCCTTGAAAGTGGCCCAAGGACTCTGGAGTTGCAGTTACCTTGAGGAAGCTTTGTATCCTGCCCTATTGAATATTCAGAGGTGTTAAAGGTCTATATATAGCAATTTTTACTGTATACTAATGGTATTTTCTGCTGCTGAAGCTCTGTCAACACCTGTATGAACGGAAGGCATTGCTGCTTTGGCAGGGAAATAGATATTATGTTAATTAGTCAATTCTGTGCTTACATGACTTCCTGAGAGGGCTGGGAACAAATGCTACCTCCCCCTGTGCTGCCTCTTAAAATGGGTTGCAATAACTGTAAGTCTGGAGCCGAGTCAATACTTATTTTCTTTTTTCCTTGAACTGTACCCTTATGAAGCTCCTTGCTTACAGTAAATCAGCCAATAAAGCAAAAAAAATATCAATAAACCTTCTCCCATCTCAGAGAAAAAAACAAGAGAAAAAGTGAGAAATGTTCTGCATCTCCACAATAAAACAAACAAAAAAGGCAAACCAACCCAAAGCATGCAGGAGCTGCTACCTTGGTGTAAATGAGTGTGCACAGAAAGGACTGTTTGCAGGCTCTCTGACTAACCCCTGTGGAGCTTCATCTCCACCAAAATGCATCTGGACATGGCTGGATTTGGCATCAACACCTTGTGCAGTCATGAGTACAAAGCACCCTTAACACCTTAAAAGTCCAAGCAGCAGGTGGGCAGGAATGAAATTTATATATCAATATATTTAATTAAACTTAATCAGCAATGTAGAAAAAAAAAGACTGAAAAGGGGTGAGTGAAGGGGGACTAGAGGTGCTGGAAAAAACCCAACCTGTTAAGTACTTTCAGAAATTGCAATGATATCTGGACAAATTATTTTAAAAAGATCTAGCCCTAAATGTTGGGTTTGTTTTGGGTTTGGCTAGAGGTGGATTTGTGGTTTGGTTTGGTTTTTTTAAGGGGAGGTTTGTTGTTGTTTTTGGTTTGTTTTAAAATATTAATAGATAATACATGTTTCTGTTTCCATCCTTATTTTCCTACTACTTTGGTTTGTGTTTCTGCTTTACTCTTTGATGGTAATTAGTGTCTCTAAGATTCATCCTGGTTCAGTTTTTGCAATTCAAAGTTAATTGGGCCAAATTCTGCATTTGGTTTTCCTCAGCTAATAATGAGGTGTGACTTGTGAGTCAGTGCAAGGTCACTGCACACATTCATGCTGTTGCTCTGATACTAGTGGAGTCCTTTTATTGCTGAAGTGATTTTAAACATGTTTAGCAACAAGTGAACCTCAGCTCTTTGTGATGTCTTGTTTTTGCCATTCTGTGGCAGGTGCAGCCATCCCAGCAGACAGCACACAAAGCAAACAGGGTGTGCTGGAGCAGTTTGGTGCACCCTGGACTAGGAATTGGTTGTGCAGTAGTGAATTCCCAACAGCCTGGCATTTGGTCAGAAGGGTTGCTGCAGTAAACCCCACTGTGGGTAACAGCTGCTGTTTGCTTTGGGGGTGCCTCTGTGACCCATACTTTTCTGTTTTGTTGGAAACATACATAACTGCATGTTCCATCTAACAAATACAGACTCCTCACACTGCCATCAGGAGGCAAACCTGGGGGCTGACAGGCCAAATGCAGTTTAGTGGGGCTGTGACAGCTCCAGAGTAGGTGTGAGTGCTTTCTCTTGGATTGACAACAACCTTTCTCACATGTTTCAGTGCTGTGTTGTCTGAACCCTGCTGTGTAGTGGAGAAAGCTCTCCCAGCTAAGTCCCTGTGTTTTCTGTCTAGTGAAATGTTTTGCATTTACCTGTCTATGTAGGTACAGTTCAGAAATGTCTTCAGCTTTCTCCTTGGGTGTCTGACATCTGATAACTCTCTGGTTAAGAATATCCAAATTGGGTAGCTGGATTATGACTGTAAGTGAAGATGTGAGAACAGCACAGTGGTGCTGCCTGGAGCAGCAGTGCTGGTGGAGGGAAGGGGAAGAGGCCTGCTGGTGCTGCCAGTGCTGGTGGGCAGCATCTGCCCTGCTGCTCTGTGTGTTGGCACTGCAGACACAGCCTGGAGGGCTTCTCTCTAACCCTGGATGGTTTTCCAGTGTTGTCTACAGGCTCTGTTCTAACATAAGGCCCTTGCACTGGAGAGGCCATCAGGTGGCTGCCCTTCCATCAGCTGTGCCAGACAATCCTTCTGCACATTCATCACCTTAAATTGAGTGGGTCACTTTGTTCCTGGGTTTCCTCCAGCAAGTCTTTTCTGCCCATGCTGCTGCAAGCTGCCTGTGGACCATCTATTCATGGTTATACTTCTGCCAACAGGTTTCCTTGGGCTGAGCTTAGTTGGGGTTTGCCCTTCACACAGGGTATGGAGAGTCATAATCTATTCTCCTGCCCTTCATTTTGCCAGATTGAAGAAATTAAGCCCGTCCTGCCGTGGTTTGTTAAACATCTCTGGGTATTTCTGCCTCCATAATTCTGTATATTTCACCTCCTGTGCACTCAAAGGATTAATTTCAAGTACAGAGGCAGGACAAGAGGTTGTGTTGAACATTAGACCTAAGGATTTCAGAGGTCCTCTAGCTCTACCTGAAACCAGGCAAAACAGACTTGGCAAAAGGTAAGAAAGCTTGTGATTAAAAAAAGCCTTTAAAAAATGCTGGTTGTGCAAATGAGATGTAAAATTGCTTATGCAGGTGGTGTGCCTTGCTGTATGTGTGTAAACAGTTTATGGCATTTGGGGTATGGTCTAATATTTTTAGATCAGTTTCAAATCCCATGTATGTAGAGATGAAACTAGAAAAATCTTGGAATAATTCAGTCCTAAAGTCTGTATTGTTCTCCCTGGTTTTCCCATCAGAGAAAGAGTTTGTTTAAACAATGCTGAAAGTGACAATGCATTTTCTGAGCATCACCTCTGATTGTCACTGTCCCTTCACTAGAATAAGCTCTGTTGTGTTTTCAACTATGCTGCCAACAAAGCACAGGCAGCTCTGACCTCTACACTTTCTGACTAAGTTATCCAATAATCTTTTTTTCTCAGTTATTTAATTACCATTTAGTAACTCATTCTTTCCACAAAGTCTCTCCTTTTGGTGCCCTGCTGGCACCAACTGCTGACAGAGGTCCCCAAGTGCCCTGTTGTGCACAGGAGAGAAGCCATTCTGTGGAGAGACCTCACCTAGGGAATGGTTTCTAGCAATGGAAAATGCAGTGCACTTCTCCACGTGCCCCACTGTTTGCAGAGACAAGGCAGCTGCTTTAGAACACATCTTGTGTACAGAGTATTGAGTATTTGCTCAGTGGTGCTGCAAGTGGAAAGGAGCTTTGCAGTGATGATCAGAGCTGCAGCCTTGAACTCTTCCATGCTGTGCTTGTGTTTGAGAGGCTCTTCACTTGCTGGAATGGTGCTGCTGCAGGAGCAGCTGGGATGGCCCAGTGAGAAAAGTGATTTACAGCATGGTGGTCACCATCTCATTTCTGAAAAGAGCAGATGGGAAGTGAATTCAGTCCTGGAGACTTGCTTGGTCTCTTCCTCTTGTCCTGGAAGGCATCAGGAGAGAGAACACTTTGTCTTTCTGGTAGGAAAGGCTCTCTCAGAGCACTGCCCAGGCTGTTGGTAGGAGGAGATCCTGGCTTTCCCTGCTTGCTCATGTTTCACATCATGCAGTGTTGCTGAGGGCAGAAGTAGATCAGATCATAATAATCCTGCTTTTGGATTTATTTAGAAGGATGGCAATTAAAATACTCTCATCAGCTCAAGAGACACCCAGAGAAAGGTGATTCTTTAGAGTTGAATTGTGGAATTCTAGAGAAAAATTCTGTTTCACCTCTCTTAGGCCTTTTCCAAAACAAAACTAAGAAAACAAATAAGAAAAAAGAAAATTTTTGAGTGACTTGTGTTCTGCAACCTAAATATTGATTGCAGCCAGGTGGGTTTTGTCCTGGAGTAGCCAATAATTCCATAAATCAATGCCTGGGGAAATGTGTAAAGAACTTTCCAACTGCTAAAGGATATTCTGCTACCTTCATACTGATACTAGTCAACATGGTGTTTTAAAACATCCTGTCTAACTCAGCATATTAAAGGATGACACATTTATTCTGTTTATTATGAAGAATAAAAAGGAATTTAGAAGGTCTCTTGAAAGATTTTCTTGCCTTTGATGATTGCTCCTATTCCTGGCAAGAGTTGAAAAACAGTACCAGTAAAGCTGCTGAAACAGATCTTATTTCAGAAAGGAATGTTACACAGTCGTGGGTTAGCAGTGGACTCCTAGCAGTGTAATTGTTTGGATCCTGTCTGTCTGCTGTGAAAACAAAATAGCTCAGCTGAAGTCCATTTACAAACAACAAAAGAGTGTGAAATCTCCAGTAATTCTGAAGAAGAGTAAGATTCTGCTCTTAGCTTCAGCATAATCACAGGGCCCACAAAGCAGGGCAGAAGTGTCCCTGCAGCAGTGTTCCCTGCCTTCAGAAACCTTGGACTGGGAGACTGGTGACAACAGGAGGAGTTTGATGGCTTTGCAAAGGAAAGCAGAGCCTAAGGAGAACTGCATAATGATATTCAACAGCTGACTGGTTACTGAGCACCTCGGGCAGCTGAGGATGGGAGGGGATGCTTCAGAAGAGATTTCTCAGTTAAGTTGTTTGACTGCTGGCTAATAGTGAGTGTAAAGGACGTGCAGCACTAAGGAATTGTTTTCCCTCTGTGATCTAGGTCTTTGTTTGCCAGCACAAAGTGGAATTCTTTAATAGCTTACCCCAGAAATACAGCTGCATTCTTTGGTCCCAAACACCTCCGTGGCATTAGTTTTGTGTGTGTGCCTTTGCCTCAGTTACTGGGTCAGGAATGATGTCATCTTTATGTTGAATTCAACCAGAGCAGAACTGTATCTCCAGGAGGTGGGTACTGTTTGTACCCCTGCTCACATTCACTCTGGAGCTCTCCTCATTTTAAAAACACCAAGAAAAACTTATCTCATCCAGAGTCATTTTGGTTTGGAGTTGATTTGGGAATTACAGAAGCCTTTCAGTAACTTGCTAGGATAAGCCAGGACTGGGAGGAAATAGATTATTTTAGTAGTTCATCACAATGAAGGCAAAAAGAATAACTAAAAATCACACTATAAATCTCTGGTGGCCGTGAATACAGCTCTGTTGTCTCCACCATTTTTCCACTATTTCTTCATTATTCATTTTTTTATATCCTACATTTTATGTTGCAGTGTTCACAGAAAAAAAATGGAATTCAAATCAAAACTGGATTTCTCAGTCCTTTGGCTAGAATGAACTGCTCCAGTGATCTGCTTCTGCTTATTGTGAGTGGGAACAGTCAGAAATTCCTTCTGCAAGCATGGACATCAGCCAGGAACTTTTTCTGCTGGGTAGTAATTAGTTTTCTTGAGAGCAGTGTGATAAGCAGCATCATGTTTTCATCTGGGTTTCTGGTGGTGGTTTTGGTTGTAGTTTTGGGGTTTTTTGGTCGTTTGGGTTGGTTTTGTTATTGCTTTGTGCTTGTTTGTTTTGGTTTTTTCTTTGTTTATGTTGCAAACTTGGGAGGATTTACATCTAACTATGATGAGGAAAAGGTCAGGTACAAAATTCAGTCTGCTTCATGCTGCAAAGTTAATTCCAGTGTCATCTCTAACAATGGGGCAATACTTCTTGCATGATTGGATCGCTTCAGGCACAGAGGAAAAACCCTTTAATTAGCTGGGAGAAGATAAGTTGCTGTGTCTGAGTCATTGCAAGGTACTTTTACTTGTCTTTGGCTGCAGGTGCTGCCTAATGCTGAAAAAAAACCTTGTAGAAAATGTTTAGGAATTTTTTTTTTTCCTTGAAAGATGCTAAGAAAAAGACTTAACATTTCCTTAACTCAGGTTTGGTTTGGGTTTTTTTGTTCCCTTTAATGTATAAGTGTCTTAATTCACCTTTGAACATAAAAATGGCCTCTTGTAGCAGTCATGGGTAAAGTGACTTCTATCCAACTGCTCTCCAAATCACTATCACTTATTCCTATTATTTGATTGCTAACAGTCAGGCATACTGGTTTCAGAGGTGGTGTTGACCACTGAGAGCTGTGCATTGCTGTCACCATATCAATGCCATTCTACAGCCTTTGTAATCACTCTAGAATTGCTTTAAGAACTGAAACAAATTCAAACCCTTTTTTAGGTTGTTTGGTTGATTTTTTTGGTGTGTGTTTTTGTTTTGTTTGTTGCTTTGTTTTCTTTTAAACACAGTGCAAGAGCAAGGTAGGAATGCTTGTCAATTTAGAGCTCCAGTCAAGTTTATGTTCAGTGCTTAAAACATAAATCAGTTGGAAATGTATCAGTCAGAAATCATTGCTACTTAAAGGAACATCTATATGTCCTGTATATGGGCTAGACATGAGAAGCCCTGAAGGAAAGATGGTGCCTTTGGAAAGGCTGGATTAGATCCATGGGCTTGCAGGACCATATGTTTTCTAAAATCAGTTATAAATTCAGCCAGCCTGGTAACAGACTTACCTTTAATATTTTAAGGTAGCCTGATAACACAGATATGCTACTGGACCTGTTTTTTATCTGTGCCACTTACTAGTTCTTCTTGTACAGAAGAGTGATAGTTGTGCTTGTTTTGTATGTGATTGTATTTACCAGAGTTTACTTGGTGATTGCATTTTGACTGAATACAGTGAGATAAACAGTGGCTGTTAAGAAGAGCAAAGTAGAAATATGGAAGTCACTTCTGTGTCCAGTACCTAAAAAGAGTTAATAGAAAATTGAGGAGCTCCAAGACATTCCTGTCCTGGAATACACCACAACCAGACCTGCTTTTCTATGAGGGTGGAGCACACAAGATTCAAGGGGCTTTGGAATCCTCTGACCTGTGCCTGGGTCCATTTGAAGGTGATTCCTAAGTTTTCCAGATGGGTGGTGTTCTGTTACCTTGTCCTGAGGATTATGTCCTTTTATTATAGGGTCAGATAATAGCAAAGAGCTTGCACAGAATCAGTCCCTGGCCACTTAGTGTATTTTGAATCTATTTCTCTTAGAGTGAGGTGCAACAGAGATGAAAAGACTATATCAGGCAAGGAAATCTTGTTTTTTGGAATCCCAGTGTTGCATGTTTCTTAGCTCCACAGCAGTGCCTTGCTGACTCTTCTTGCCTGGGTACCAGTGTCTGCAGTGGGAGCTGCTGGTATTTATCATGCCAGCTGGTGACTTTGTTGGGCTGTGTAGCATGTGGATCTGCCTCATGCAGTTTGGGAATCCTTCTTCCAGGTGATTCTGACGTGCTAGGAGCAGCAGAATTCATCATTGTCTGAGTGGGGTAAGCAGGAACTGCAACAATTTCCTCAGTATGCTCTTGGAAGCTGTGGTGGTTCCCAACCTTTTCAGGCTCAGGGTACTGGGAATGATTTATAAAGTTATGCTGCAGCAGGGATACTCATCACACAATCTTCAGAGGAGGTGCTAGCTCTCCAGTTTGCAGTGCAGTAAGTGGAAGCATCAGCATCTTGGGGTCACCTCTGCATCCTCAGGGCTCGCTTTCAACATCATGTAATTACTGTTCATGAGTTGAGTTACTTATGGTTGTGTATTTTATACCCAGTGAAGGGATGAACTTTATTTACTGCCTCCAGAGATGGTTATTTCATATGTGGATAGGTGTATTTGTGGAGTTTTTGAGAGACCTGTTCAGTCACCACCTTTGCTCTAACAAGATTTGTTTCTTCTATCCAGCAATAGATTATTTTATTGGTGAAGGGAAAGACATATAAGCTCTACTTAAGGGATGTAAATGTGGTTTTCTTAATTTACTGTTTTTCTAATCTAATGTGCAATGAACAGTTTTTTTATGGTAAGATTTGGCACTTCCTTATTCCCTCTTACAATTTCACTTCTTTTAGGCTGTTTTGAATAGCATGTTCTTCATAGGGACATTAGGGATGATACTGTATGTAGAAAACCACAGTATTTCAAAATAAATCAATGCAGCTGTTCTGGCCAAGCAAAGGTCACAATTCAGAGCCCTAACAATATGGAGAAGTGTAAAACCAGCACTATGTTAAAGAAAAAGTGAACAGTGAAAGCCTGTGCTTTCAAATATCTCTTCTTTTAAGCCTATCTAGGAATCCAGTACCAATTAACTGTTACTTGCACAGGTAGGTATTTTCAGAGCTTGTGGCTGATCACAGGGAAAATACAATACAAAAAATATTACCAATCCTAAAGAGAAATACCAGACTTTCATTAACCTTTGTCTTTCCCCTTTGCACTTCTCGATATGGGATTGTTTTATTACTTATCAGAAATAACTACAAAGCAACAGCTCCTACTAATTCTGTTATCTTCAGAGTCAGTATCATTGTTTTCACTTTAAATAACCAAACTGTGCTTGCTGGAAAGAGCTGATACACAGATTAGAGCGATTGCTGTGGTTCCATTTAGAAGTCCTTTGAAATTCCATCTTGATTCTACCATACCTCAGTGTCCAGTGCTGGGCACCCCAGTTCAGGAAAGACAGAGATTTACTGGAGAGAGTCCAGTGCAGGGCACCAAGATGC
>JANHGL010019515.1:0-16269 GCA_024611195.1 Ceyx melanurus | reverse complement strand
CTCCGGGCCGTGCCGAGCGGGGCAGCTGAGGGGGGGCCTGGGGCTGTTCCCGCCCTGCGGCCCGGGCCTCTGTGTGTGGCAGCAGCTCAGGTCCAGAGCAGAAAGGATGCTCTCTCTCAAGTATGTGGGGTGTCTGGCAGAGCCAGGCAGCTTTTAGCTGTTCCTCAGAGACCCCAGAGATGCTGTTCTGTGAGGAGAACCCCAAGCCAGGCTCTCCCACTGCCTCAGCAGCTCGTGTCCGCAAGGCCTAGTGCTCTGCAGCTTGGTGATGCTCTCACAGGGCAAGAAAACTTTGCTGCTGCCGTGACTGTTTAATTTCAGTTAATAATAAATAAAGCAGTACTCCAGCAGCAGCAGGGAGGGTGTTTGAGTGCTTCCCAGCTCATGTTCCCAGCTCTGAGTGGAAGGATTTTGGCTGGAGCCAGCTGTGGTGCCCATGGGGCTGGGAGTGAGCGGAGGATCTGGAGTAGAAATGCTCCTGCAGAGCTTTGTGCTGCTAACATGTGGAACACGCTGGAAATGCCCCCTCTTCCCCCAAAAGGTGTGTCTGGAAATGATGCTGAACTGCTTCATTTTGGACAGCTTTTCTGTTAATTATCAGCAGCAAAGCCTGCTGGTTTGGGGTTGGCTTGGTTTTCTTTGAGTGTGGCTTTGGTTTGTTGGTTTTGTTGTTTTGTGGCTTTTTTTTTTGGTTGGTTGGGGTTTTTTGTTTTTGGTTTTGCTTCGTTTTTGTCTTTAAATTAATTTCGCTTTGGCTTATCTGCAGGAAGCTGGAAATTAATAATTGAAGATATAAGCAGAAAAAAAAATAATTACTTCTGCAAGTTCATAAATATATTTAAAAGGAGCTACCCTGTGATCTTTTGACTCTCAGATACTGGGAGATGGTACAGAAAAGAGTGAAGCCCAAGGAGTTCAGCAGCTCTGGATGTCAGGCTCTGAACCATCTGCTTTTGTCTAGGAGGGTTTCTTGGAACTAGTGGCAAGGGTAACGTGGATGGCTGATCTCTGGGGAAAGCAGCATCTGAGTGGGGAACAAAAATTAAAGGATTGAGCCAGTGATTGTAACTGATTTTTGTCTAGAAATCACTCTTCTCTCTTTTAGAAATGATGAAGGAAATGTCTCCACTCCCCATGTAAAAAGGGTCCACTCAGATGAGAAAATCCAGCTGGTTTTGTCCAAGTGTGTTGGAAAAGAATATGAGGCTGCCCCAGATGGATTCAGGGACCAGTTTTACAGCCTTGAATTGCCAAGTTTTTGAGAGTTTAAGGACAGAACAGCAGCCTTGCTTGGAGAACCAAGTAGGAAAACCCTGCCACGGGGTAGTCCTGAAAGAGCTTTTCACTGTGTTTGCTCCCCACGTTCTGATTTCTGCTTTTTTAAAGGAATAATGTTGGAGCTAAACTCAAGTCTGAAGGAAAAATACTTCAGGTATTTTCAGGTAGCTTGGAGAGCTTTGTGTGCATTGGGTGCAGTACTTTTGTCTTCCCAGTGTTAGCAGGAACACAAGTGCTCGGCAGGTGGAGGGAGGCAGACAGGGGCTGTTGGCTTTTTGCCTGTGGATTGCATTTTAATCTTTTCTGCTTGTTTGCTGCAGTAAGAAATGCAAAATAACATTCAGTTCTTTCAAAATCTTCATGCCACAAATCTCCTCATGTGATTTTATGGCATAATACAATAGCAATAATTAAATAGTTTTAATTTAATTTTAAATAATCTCTCATTTAATAATAATTTAAATGTGTAGGGTGCTTGCTCTGTGTGGCTGTGAAATGCTGGAGCATCTGGCAGAAAGGGAGGTGGAGCTGAAGGGGGGAAGAAGGTGTTGAGCTGGTGTGCTGCTGGAAAGCAGCTTCCCACTGTGTTTTGGGCATGACTAAGGGGTTGAAATTCTTCGAGGTTGCACTGTTTGAATGCAGGACAGGCTGAGGTAAATCCTCCACCCTGTGAGTGCTCCTGCATCCCCTCCAGCAGCCACCGGGTTTATTTCTCTTTCTTTCATCGTTTCTCCACCAGGGACCCTTCTGGTCTGGCATCCCAAAGTCATCCTCCAGCAAAGCAAGCAGTTCTTACGGAAGATCTTTCCAAGCCTTCCTGCCAAATGAATTCCTCCTCCTCCTCTGCTGGCCCGGGCACAGGGAGCTGGCAGAGCTCACCCAGCCACCAGCCTGTGCTACCTGCTGTCACAGCACCAGCCTGGGCCTCACTTTCAGGTCAAGCCCTCCCTGCTGCATAACCCAGCACCTTCGGATCCATCCTGAGCACTTCGAGCCCAGAAAGCCTGTGCCTGTGAGCAGGGCTCGTGGGATCCGCCCAGGGCTCAGCCCTGGCACGGCTGGGGGTGCTGCTGGCTGCAGGGTGAGGGATGCTGCTGGCTGCAGGGTGAGGGATGCTGCTGGCTGCAGGGTGAGGGATGCTGCTGCTTGCTGCCGAGCCCTGCAGGGGTGAGGGTGGGGGATAAGAGCAGCCTTCCCGGCTGGGATAAAAGCACCAATTCCCATTTCTAGGCTCTCTGGGACGAAACGCAGCCGAGGCGCTGTGCTCTGTGCCAGGGCTCCGCTAGGAAGCGGGAGGGAGGGAGATGCGGGCTCGGTGTGACACCGTGCGGCCACCCGTGGCAGTGCCGGGGCTCTGGGGACACCCGGCTGCGGGAGAGCCGGGGAGGCAGGAGGAGAATTAACCCCCAGCCTCAGTGCAGAGCCAACGAGCACAACCCAGGTCTCTTTCTAGGTGAGCTCGGGCACCAGGGCTGAGAGGATTTCCCCTGAAGAATCACAGAACCTTGAAAGGGACCTGGAAAGATCATCTAGTGCAACCCCCTGCCAGAGCAGGGGCACCCAGAACAGATCCAGGTGGGTCTGGAATGTCTCCAGAGCAAGAGACTCCACAGCCTCTCTCAGCTTGCTTAGCTCTGAGCTGGATCCTTCCATCAGCCACGAGTGGATGGGAGCTTCTCCATCAGCCAGGGTTCCAGCACAGCTTCCCTGCCCTCCCCTGCACCTGCTGCCAAGCCCCAGAAGCAGCCAGGTCCCCTCCAGCTGGAGATGAGAGGTGCTTTGGTGTTTTTTCTCCATTGGCTGAGGTGGTTCAGCCAAGACTCAGTGCCCACAGTGATTGCTCTGAGGTTCCCATGGGCTGGCTGTGTGCAGAGCTGGAGGCCTCAGGCTGGAAACCCACTCAGCCCCCAGAATACCCAAGTGGCCTGTGAGCATCTGCTGCTCAGCAGCACAGATGAGGCAGCTTTGGGAAGCATGTGGAGTGGGACAGCCTGGGCTGGTGCTGCTCCTGCTGGGTTGTGACAGCTGAGAACAGAAACCAGCCCCTGAGCATTTTGTAGCACAGTCATCTGAGGCTCAGCATGGACCCTGGAGAATGCAGAGTGAGAATGAGCAAGTGTCTGCTGTGCTGTGCTTGCAAGGGCTGGCAGCTCATGTCCTCTTCTGGGCTGGGCAGCTGAAGAAAAGTCTGCTTTTCTGTTGTCTAACCACACTAAGCCTGGGCTTTTTTTCCTTGCAGCTTGTTTCTCTTCCTGCACTGCAGTGTCTGCCTTGCAGCTTTGCTGGGTGGGCTCAGGGAGCACTAGGAGAAGTTGTCACCCCCCGGGGGCTTCCCCAGCCTGGTGAGGAGCAGCAGCTCTGCAGAACCAGCCCCCTGGGCCCGATACCTGAGCTGATCTTCATGTGGCTTCCACTGGCACCAGCGTGGCATTCACACCCACCCCCTGCCAAGATCACTGCAAGGCTGGGTGGCAGCAGGAGAAACACTTGATGGGTGACACCTGAGGGCCTCCCAGGCTGCTTGTTGGGTGATTTATGCTGCCGAGTGTTCGCAGAGTGTCCACACACCCAGCTCGGGAGGCGCTGCTCCTCTGACCCTGCCATAGGGTGCAGGGCTCGGCTGCTGCTGCAGAAGCATCCGTGCTGCTGGGCACAGCACGTGGGGCCAAGGGGCTGAGCAGCAAAACCTGGTGAGCAGCTGACAGGGCAGAGGGGGGCCAGGCTGCTCCTCAGAGCTCCTGCTCCCACACACTGCTGATTCAACTCCTCTTCCCCTCCACTTGGAAATCTCACCCTTACGCTTAAGGTCTCTTGTAGGTTTGCCAGCTTGGAGAAGGGTTCTTTTC
This sequence comes from Ceyx melanurus, assembly GCA_024611195.1. Classification (NCBI taxonomy): domain Eukaryota; kingdom Metazoa; phylum Chordata; class Aves; order Coraciiformes; family Alcedinidae; genus Ceyx; species Ceyx melanurus. Next base: position 12,145 of record JANHGL010019515.1, on the reverse strand, counting down.
CCCCTTCCAGAGATGAGTTCTCCTTGCCAAGGAGGTTTTAATAACTCGCCATGAAATTTATAGCATTTAAATTTAAACCACACGTGGGAAAGTGGAGCTGTAAGAGTTTAATCCCATTTCACCTTCAGTGATCTGCTCTGCAGTGCTCAGGCAGCTCTCAGCACCAGCAGAGCTCCAGACCTTAGCATGGCATCAAACTGAGCTGCTGCCTTCCAGCAGTTGTACCCAGCTGAGTGCAGTGCTCAGGAGAGCTGCACCACGGGGCTGACATCTCTAGAAGCACCAAAGTCTTTGGCTTGAAGCTGTTCATGAGCAAGGAGAGTCAGCTGTGTTGTGGTTCCCAGCCAGTTCTGCCACTGGGTGGTCCAGCATAATGATGCTGAGAGAGCCCTGGTGTGTTGCCAGGGGGTTTCAGTGCTTCGGTGCTACCCAAGCAGCTCTGCTGGACAATCAGCTGTGGAAATGGACACAGACACCTTGAGTTGTGCTGCTGGGCTGCCCTCCTCTCCAAAGCACTGTGGGATATCCCCTGGTTCATGGACCACGAGCAGCACACATTGCACAGCTGCATGTGGGATTTTTCCTTTCCATTGACATGCTCTGCTCTGTCTTCTGCAGCCAAGTCAGTTGGAGATCAGCACCATTCCAGAGTGGAGACCTGAAGGACCAGACTCACATTCCTAACAGCACTGGGACACACAACTACCAAGGTCCTGTGGAGTGGGGATGCTCCAGCCCTGGCTGCAGAGGTGTGTTGGTGCCTGACGTCTGGAAAGGCTGAAGTGCTGCTGTGGGGTTGAGCTGAGGCAAGAAAACTCCCCAGTGAGTAGTTTGGCAGCCCCCTGTCCATGTTGTCTGCACCCACAGCAGCTGCGCTTGCTTCAGCAACAAGAACTGCCCTGCTTGGCTTCCCTTTGCTGTCCACAGCAGACTGTGCCTGTTGGAAATGGGCAGGCCTGATGGTTTGCTGGGCTGGGCAGATGGAGAGCAGACATCCAGGCTGCACCTGCCATGCCTGACTTTGGCCTTGAAGGAATGGCAATGACATTTCTGATCCAACTGTGCTTGGTGAGTTTCTGCACAGCTCTGTTTGCTGCTGCCCTTCTTGGACGTAGCCTAGAAAAAAAAAAAAAGAATAATAGCAAATTATATAGCAATATTTTTGACTTCTTTTTTCCCCTTGGACTCGTGCATTTAGCAGAAAATCACCAAATAATTTGCTTTTTTGCTATTTTTCTGGTGAGAGGGGAACTTACCGGGTAAATATTAGATGTGACACAAGCCCAGAAATGGGTTCCATGTTGTGTTCCCTGCCAGGCAGTTTCCCAGGAGGCTGACTGCTGCTGTGCAGCTCAACTGGGAAACCAAGCAGTGCTCTGTGGTCTGTGCTGCACCAGCCACGCACACACAGAGCTCACCAAGCTCACCTTTCCCTTGCAACAAAACTCTGCTCTGAGGCACTGGAGGAGGGAGAGGGCATTAGGCTTTTAAGCAGCAGACTTCAGAGACTGCATCCTCAAATTTTCTGCCATTTAAAACGTCTCCCCAAGGTTTTACTGCACGTAAATGAAATGATAATTACAATATTTTAATCCAATTAGCTCCCTGCATGATCTGGCAGGTGCAAACTGGAGATGGATCAAACTTCTGACTGTGGATTCTGCCTGGAGCCTCCTTAAAGCTGCTGCCTGGCCCAGTGTGTCCAACGTGTGCTGCTGGGGGTGGGGGGGAGCTGCAGCAGGGTTAAATTATGTATAGAGCATGAATAATTGCTGAGGTGCATCACCAAGGCTTCACTCATCCACTGCTTGCAGCTCCATGTGAGCAGCATGGGGAAAGAACTGGTGAAACTGGAGCCAACAGAGAGGTAAGGAGCAGCAGGGACAAGAGGCAGGATTCAACTTAGTGAATTGACTTGACATCTGCCTGAAAACTCATATCCTTCATCATTTTTGTTGGGAAGTGCCAGTGAGGCAGCTTTGGAAGAAGCTGCTTTCCCCACACCCTCTGTTTTTGCTGGCATCATGGGGATCTACCATCTTGTTTGTTTGCCAGGTGGCTCTTCCCTGGCAGGGTGAATTTCTGGGTGCTTGGTTGAATCTGTTGCTTGTGCCACTTATGAAATCCTCAGCTGCAGAGAGGCCTCTAGCACAGAGCCAAAATTGCAGCTCCTGGCTGCATAACTTGCCTGCACCGGTGTCCTCTGTGAGCAGAGACCTCCCTGGAGCCCCTCTTCACAGCACTGCCTTCTCTCCAGACTGGAGGAGAACTGGGGTGCCTGCAGGTGGCAGCCCCGTCACTGCAGAGAGGGCTTTGTGGAGATGGAGACAGCAGCAGTGGGATTCACTTTGGATTCGGTTCCCCTTAGCAGCAGGAGTCATGGGGGTAGAAGGATGAGCATGAAACAGTGATTGCAGTTTTCGACCGGTTACAGATAGAAGCCTGGAAATAGAACATGAAAAAATAAACAGAAAGCAAAGCACACCAAGGGGCTGGAGTGCTACACAGAGTGACCACCAGCAGCAGCAAAAAGCCTTGTGGTGCTGATGGGAAAGGCAGCACCTCCCTCCCTTTGTGCTGGGGCATTCCCAGCAGCTAGCAGAGGTGGAAAGCTGCTGCTCCAGCCAGCTCTGCACCACCAGGCTTTAATGGTCAGCCACACACAAGCACATCCTTGGTAAGAAGTCAGAAATCACAGCAGCTGAGAGCTGCAAACCTTGAGCTCAGTGCATCTGTGGATCCAGGCAGTAACATCTTGAAGGACTTCTGAAAGGGGTTGAAAAGCAGTGAACAGTTTACAGGCTTACAGTAATGAAATTTGGGTGTGCTCAGTATCTGTGGCTTGGTTTCTATTCCCCAAAGAAGGATCAAAATGTAGATGTTGGAGAGATCTAAATAGCTCCCTGCTCACAAGGAGAACACTTTTCTGACCAGAAAGCCTTGTGGTGGGCATGCAGGCTCTGCAATTTGGCTTTAGTGCAGGGAAAACTCAGTGAAAAGAGCTGGTGGATTCTGGTTAGTGCCAGCACAGAAATCCCTTTTATTGATCATTTTAATTAAGGATGAGCTTTTGTTCTGTCACAGTACCCAGAGTTCTGCCTCCATCACATGTGAGGCTTCCAGCAGAAGAGGTTAACACACCCTGAACTCCCCCACCCAGGGGAGCTCTGCAGTGCTGTGGCATTTAAACAGGGAGATCAAAGCACTGACAGCAAATGAAATGCTCTTAACAGCTCCACACCAGCAAAATCCTGCAGGAAACACCCCTGCAAGACACTGGAAACCAGCAAGGACCATGGGCACAGGGGTGGCTGTGAGCATCTCTGATAACCTGCCACAAAAACCAGTGGCTTTTTCTTTCTTCCTGTTTCTAGCTGGGAAGCAGCCCAGTTCCCAGTGTTCCCCTCCAAGCAGCAGTTCTGCCACTGGTACTAAAAAACAAATTCTTGGTATAAATCAGAATTTGGTCCCCATCTTTCATCTCTCTTGCTCTGCAAAAAAAACAACCAACCAACCAAGACCAAAGAACCCCATCACACACCAACAAATGAAAATTAAAAATCGAATAGAGACACTGCATTTTTACAACCCTGCATCTCTCTCTTGGGGCAATATCTGCCTAACTCCACAACTGCCATCAAGTCAACAGCTTATAAGGGTAGAGTTGGGCCAAAATTAAGCAAGGAAAGGTGTCAGTGGGATCTGCAGCCTGAGCTGGGCTGTTTCAGGTGCCAAGCTGGTGTACGTGACCATGCATCTCAAATGGGCCAGGAGGGCTTGGCTGTGAGCACCCAACACATTGCTGTGAATTAATATTTAATCAAATGGACACCACAGGGCTGAATATCAAAGCTTATCTTTGATTCTGACTTCCATCTTTTTTTTCTTGGGTTTCTAAACCCCTCTGAAAACGCTTGAGTATCTGCTGCTGGTGTTGCTCACACCAAGTGTTTCTTGGCTGTGATGAAAGCTACTGAGAATGCAAATCTGCAGAGGGAAGTCTGAGCATGACCTCATCAGCATAGAGTACGTGGGAGACTAATTTGGTTACATCCCTATTAGTAATGACAAATCAAATTGTTCCTGCTGTTAAGTCACTAATACAGCAAAGGGTTTGCAGCTCAGCACAGGGGAGGAATCATTGCACACCACTGCTCCCAGTCTGGAGTCAGGCCTTCCAGACCATCCTCTGCAATCCAGATGAGCCAGCCTAGTCCCCTTAACACCTGGAAAGAAAAAAAAAATACAATTAATAATATATATATATATAAAAATCTCTTTTTCCATGTACCACATAGTAAGCACTCAACATTCCTCACCCCACAGCTGATTTCTTAGCAGCATCTCTGGGAGGAGTGTCCCACCTGACACCTTATCAGGCACTCCTCAGTTGCAGGGGAAGGGGCCTGGATGAAATGAGGTGTTCTGCTCTCTAATAACATTAATCAAGGTGATTAATTTTATCCCGGTTTATTGTAATTTGAAACTGGAATTTGAGGTGGCTCCAAGAGGCCAGAGTGGGGGGAGGAAAGCACCTTTGGTCTGCATAGCCAATTTGTCTGCCTCTGTTCCCCCCAGGGCTCTGCTCAGCTCTGTCTCCACAGCATGCATATGAGCTTCCTTCTGTCTCTGCTCTGGAGCAAACCAGCTGCTTCCTCCCAAGGAGAAACCTCCACACCACTCACACTGCTTTTTTTTTTCCAGGCCAGACAGAAGAACCTGTGGTGAGCTCCATGAGACTCCACCCTGGGCAGTGCTCCCACCATCCCAGGTAACCCAGTGCCCACTGAGCTCCATGCCATGCTGCAGAACCCAGAACACCTTCCCATTCTGCTGCAAAAACAACGAGCTGGCAGGCTACCAGAAAGGTCTTTTTATTATTATTATTTGGAGAATTTAAAATGTAAAAATCCCTGATAAAATCATTCTTCTCCCAGGGTCTGTGAGACTTTGCAGGGATCTCAGAGGAGACCCAGGACAAGTGCTGCTCAGCAGGAAGGTGGCCAGTGCCCTTCAGAGAGTGCTGGTCCTTAGCAGTGTGGACATAAGCCAGCCCATAGCAATAAGCTGGTGAGTTAATGGTGCCTCCCAGGCATTTTCCACAGCAGCAGCAGCAAACACACAGCCTTTGCCAAGTGGCCAACACTCAGCTTTTTCCTTTCTTCCCCCTAATATTATTTCTGGACTTTGCAGATGTCTTCTTCCCCGTGGCTCAGTGCTCTGGCAGCCAAGTGATGGGGCCTCTGGAGCTGCAGGGGTGGGTGATGCAGCAGGTCCACACAGAGGTAGGATGTCCAGGGGCAGAAAAGGACACCAAGCACAGGGAAACCAGAATGAGGGAGGCAACAAGCCCCTGCAGGAACAAGAAATGCACAGTTATTGGAAGAAAACAGCTCAGAAAGTAATCCCACCCCTCCTCTGTTGTGGAAGGAATCTCCTGAAGCACTTGTGAAATTTGGCAATTTATGTTAAAGAGTCGAAAAGCAAGAGTTGAAAAAGTAACAGTGCCGTTTTCAGGCTGTGCCAGGGGAAAATAAAAATGACTGTAGCCCCATGGAGGCTAAGCCCTTATTTGTGTTGCCCTGTGCCCAGGCAGGAGAGCCAGGGGCCACACAGTGCCTGAGGGTGGCACTCGTGGTTCCACTACCTTACTGGATTGCTACAAGGGTGTATTTCACTTCTGCTGCTGCTCATCATGAGAGTGGCATCAGAGCATCTGGCAGTGTCTGTGTGCCCACGAGGAGTTCCTGAGCTGTGTGTGTGCATCAGCAGCATGGCTAAATGATTCACCCCAGCTCAGATGTGACCAGGGAGAAAACAGAGAACAAATCTCTTCAGACACAGTTCAGCATCTTCATCTGTTTATTTCCTCTCTTCATGTTAAACATGTCGCTTTTCCTGCAGTGCCTATTGTAATCCTGAAACCCTGAAAGCAGAATTTTGCTGCTTCCCTGCTGCCTGAGTTTAGAGCTCCTCAGAAAGATCTTCTCCCAAGGGACAAAGCCTGGCAGCCTCAGGTTTGCATCCTATCTGGCTGAGGCTCAGGAAAGCAAGAGGTTGCTGTTCAGACTGGGCACACAGGCACTGTGAACTGTGGGAGTCACAGCTCCCCAGCAAAGCAGAGCCCAGACTGGGAGCTGGACTCCACAGGGTGCAGTCAGCATTGCCCTGAGGAGCCTGGCTGGGCACAAAGGTCTGTATTTACCTCGTGGTGTGTATAATCTAGTTGTAACTGAGCATCTCTCTCCACTTGGCTTACCCCCTGCTCTGTTGAAATGCACACCTGGGAGGGATCTTGACCGATTTGCAGCGAAGCTGCTTGCCAGTCACCAGCAATAAAAGTGTTCCTAGAAAATATTCCAGCACAGCTCTGCAGAACAAACACGTGGCCGTGGAGTGGAGAGAGATGAGCCAGAAATGGGATGGCAAAGCAGCTGGAGTGGAGAGAGGTGAACCAGAATGGGATGGCAAAGCACCTGGCAGGCACTGCATGGCAACACCAAGGCCCAGCCCTCACGTGGACCTGCTTTGTTTTAGCTCACCAGCATCTTTCAAAGTCCTGTAGTATTTTTACAGCCTTCTGGAAAGCTTTTTGTGACTGGATTCATACAAAATCTGACCTCCAAAACCAAACACCCCACACTTTCCTGGTTGCTCTTCCCCTTCTTCAGCATCTCTAGTAAAAACACAGCAGCAGCACTTCCCCTGGGCAACCTGCTATGAGATTCTCTTCTGTGTTTATTGCCTCCCAGATGTGATGAAGGAAGGTGGCATCTCCAGGGGGATGTTGCACGAGGTGTGGGGATGGGATGTCAATGGAGCAGGTAGGATGGGAAGTGTACAAATGCAATGATCTTCTCATGTCCTCATGAGAGTATTAAGATCCAGATATCTTTTTTTTTTTCCTCCCCAAAGGAAAAGGCACCTGAAGAATATCTAGAGCAAGGTACTGCTCTTTTCCCTACCCAATACTGCTCCCTTCTGTTTTAAGGGTGGTTTTGGTCTTTGGTTTGGATGTTCTTGTTGTTATTTTGCCACTGTGTGATCTTCATCCTTTTTATCTCACCTGCTGGTACAACTGATGAGTTCTCCTTCACATGTGACAGTTTCATTTCAGAGCAACATGGCAACACAATCTCTGCAGCATCAGCATGTTAAGCAGTTGCTGATTGAACAGGAGAGGGGAGGTGGAAGCAGACTGCAGGAATAAACCCCAAGGAGCTGGTGTGGAGGTGCCAGGCAGCAGGGCAAGGACCAGCCCACAGCAGGAGGCAAACCCAGGGGCCAGGTACAGAAATAAATAGGTGAAAATATGACTCTGTATTACTTAATTTCATGTTAAATGTGAGGGAAGGTGGAAGGAACGTGGTTTGAATTATTCAGAAGCAGGTGCTTAGAAGCTCAGGGAAGGCAGGGGTAGGATTAAGGCTCTGTGCTCAGGAGTGCTGGGTTGTAGCCTCAGATAATTCAGTGTGCCCTGGACACCACATGCATCTTCCTCCCTCTGTGCTGGGAGAATTAGAGTGACCTAAAACACCCTGGAAGCTTAAACTGGGTTTTCATTTTACTGAATTTCCAGGGGACCAAATGAAGAATAAAGAAAGAAGTCATCTTAAAGATCTCTTTAAACTTCAGCTGTAAATTAATTGGAAATGTATGGCAATTAATTGGGAGTGCATTATGGACTGCAAGGGCTGCAACCTGGTGGAGGATTTGCTCCCAGAACACACCCCCAGTGCCACTGCCTTATTGGCTGGCACTGGGGCTGTTCTGAGCTCAGTGCTCAGAGGCTGGTGAACTGGAAAAAAGCCCTGCACCTTTAGGAGGGAGGTGTGTTGACGTTGGCTGGGTGGGCTGTGTTTCTTGGACTGCCTCAAAAAATAGCTTTCTGCTTTAACAGACCTGAGTGGCTGACCATCTGAACATTTGGTCTAATGATTGTTTAACTTTGGAGCTGGTTTAATGCATATAGTAGTAGCAGTTTACAAAGAAAACACTCTACCAGAACTTAAAAAATTTAAAAAGAAGAAAAAAAATCTGAATTCTTTATACATGTAAGGAGAGACTGAAACGTGTGGAGGCTTTGAGTGTCTGGGTGTAGCAGTGTAATCACAGGAACAGCACTGGCAGTAAGCATGAGAGAGGCAGTGTCCTGCAAAGCAGAGAGCAAGCAGACCCAACAAAGCACTTTCTGCTGGATTTCTGCAGGTGGTGGAGGAGACTTGTTGGTTAATCTTAAACCAAATCTAAGTTGACTTCTTGTTTTGTTACAGTTCATGATGAGGAGGAGGAGGAACTGGTGTAGGATTGCTGGAAACAGATGAAGGGCTACTCAAATCTCTAATATTTCATCTTCGATTTGCCTCAGCACAGGATCAGCACATTAAGCAGGAGCTGGCATCAGGAGAAACATCTGATTCAGCCCGAGCCAAGCACTAAGTGCATGGGAAGGACAGCAAAGCATCTCACCCCTTCTCAGCTCCCTCATGCTGCCCAGAGCTCTGGGCAAACCTCTCCACAGCTGCCCTTGTGGCTGAGGCTTTGCCCTCCTGCCGTCAGAGCTGGGAGATGCAGGAGGGATGGCAGCCTGGCAGCCAGCCCAGTGCTCCCTCCTGCCCCAGAAACAAGTGGGAGCAGCTCCACCAGAGGTGACTGATGTTGAAACCCAGCAGCAGAGCCACGTGGGAACACATTTGCATGGCCTGCCCAGGCTGCAGGTGAGAGAATGAGCAAAATCCAGCCAACATCCAGCTGGAAATTGAAGAGTTTGACTTTAGGAAACCTGTATGCCCAGAGGGCCTGCTAGGGAACAAAAAACCCCAGAGAAACTACAAAAATCATAGATGTTCCACAGTGCCAAACCTGTGTGGCTTGGGAACAGGGCTCCCCCGGGGAATGAGGAACACATCCCTGTGAAGCAGTGATTTATTGCTGCAGAGCCCAGCACGGGCACAGAGAGCCCTGTGCTCCTGCAAGCAATCCCTCAGGCAGACAGCTCAGCTGCTCCTGGCTTCTCCTAGGAAATCTCTCTTGTGTCAGGTCAAAACTCCTTTCTTCCTCCTAGATGCCTCAAGTTAATGGAGGCCAGAGGGTTACTGGGGCACTGCTGTCCATCAGAGCATCTCCAGGTGTCTGTGTCTGCCCGGGCTAAGCTGAGCTCTGATCCTGCCCTTCAGGGAAAGCAGAGGAGTTTCCACTGGGGAAAGCCTGGCTTGCACTTTTTTTTTCCACTACTAAATATGAATACTCAAATAAAACCCTAATATAACATCCCTCTCTGCTTGGGGTGTCTGGTAAGCACTGAGGAGCAGTGTAAAGGAAACAACTACCCCTTAATCAGCAGGATAATGCCAGGACCATTCCCTCCCAGGGGTGCAGATCAGCCCTGCACACAAACTGCTCAGCACAGTTCCTCTCCTTTGGAACCACCCTTAGCAACATCACACACCAGCTGAATTAGTATTCCTGGGACACCAGGAAAGGCTTTTTCCTCCCAGTGCTGCTGTGAGCAGCCAGGAAAGGCTGCTGCAGCCCAGCCCTGGGCACAGGGAACAGCTCTCCCCAGCTCCTGCATCAAAGCCTGGGTGCTTTGGTCTGCTTGTTTGGTTTCCAGTTGTGTTGCTGTTGGGGGTTTGGTTTTGGTTTGGTTTGGTTTTGTGTGTGTGGGTTTGGTTTGGTTGCTTGTTTTTGACTTAGATTTTTATGTTTGTGTTTTGTTTGGGTTGGGTTGGTTTTGTTGGGGTGTTTTTTTCTGCTGGAAGAGGTAATTTGGGATCTTGCTTCTGCAATTTCAGGGTCCCCACGTGCCCTTCCCTTGCTGGACACCAGCTGTCAGGAGGGCTGCTGGAGCTGAAGCTGGCTGAGGCTCTCTCAACAACAGAGCAAAATGATTTTTCTGAAGACCTGCCATTTAAAGTGAGACTGACACCACCTTCTGAGTTCCTTTCATTTTGACTGGCTTTTTAGCATCTTGGGATGTTAAAAATTGCAAATAATTTTCACTGAGAAACACCCAAGGGCCTCTGGATAGAGATGCTCTCTGAAATCATCAACCTTGAGCCATCACCACCTCCATCCCAGTAACTCAGCTGTCCTGCAGTGATTAGATACAATTAGGAATTAAAATGCTGGGGTTGGGGTGGTTTTATGTGTTTTGACTCATTTTTGATTGCTGGTTTTGTTTTGGTTTTGGATTCTCACTGTGGAGCCCTGAGACTTTAGAGCATTCTGTCTTTGACTTCAAACTAATGCTGAGAGAATAATTCAGGGAAATTTTGATCAGCTTTTTATCAGCCTGGTTTATAAAGTCCTATAAAGATGCCCACAGCTTCAGACAGAAATATTTCACTGCCCTTAACCTGCTGACTTAATCTTTTGCAGGAATTGCTTCCATTCAGTGTCTTCTGCTCAGCTCATCAAACCCATCAGCAAGGGGCACAGGGATGGACCCACCCCCCTGGATGAACATCTGGCACGACCTCTGGTGCCAACCATGCAAGATTCCAGCTCCTTCCACTGCTGGCCAAGCCTTATGGGCCCAGCACTGCCAGCAGCAGCAGGGGAGGGATGCAGGAGCTCAAAGATGGAGACACAAAGCAGAGCCATCGAGGTGAGTCCTTGTGGGTCTGTGGGTGTCACAAACCAGTGTGACCAAGTGTTTCCATTTCACTGCTGGTGTTCTGATTGATCTGTGGCACTGGTTTGAGCACCCACTCCTTTCATGAAGTTGGAGGCCACTAATTGGGCAGAGTGGGAAGGCAGGACAGCCTCTGGCCTGCTCTGAGCACTAGACAAACAGGACAGAGAAATGATCCCCTGTGTTCCAGAGGGGCTCAGCAGCAGAGCCAAGGCCAATCCGTGCATTAGATGGAACAGCTGTTGCACCACAGCCTCCAAATTCCCATAGAAACTTGGACCAGCCAGAGGTGATCTCTTTTGGAGCTGGTTTAATTATTAGGCTACAGTGTTGTTCCTTAGGGATTGCAACCCTAAAGCCAAGGCTCCATGGAAGCCACATTTCAAAAGCAGCTTCCCTCAACCATTTCTTAAGAAAATCAAGGCTGGTTTGGGATGAAGACATATGGTTTCTGGTGGATTTGAGGCTTTTGCCATGCTACTGCTTGCACTCTTTTAAATAAATAAACTCCCCCCGAGCTTGCTGCTCCAGTGGGACTGGAGTGAACTTCCCAGGCATGCATCAGTTACAAAGGCAGATCCATGTGCCCGTGGAGAGGGGAATTACTTGGCAGAAAGCATCTAGGGATGCACAGAGCCTGCCTTGCTCGCCAGCAAACCAAAGCCCCAGGTGCAAAGAGCTGGTGCTGTGCCCTGGTGGGAACTAGTCCCAGTTGCTCTGTGTCCTGATGGGCACCAGCCTCTGCTGCTCTGTGCTGTGCCCTGGTGGGAACCAGCCCTGGTGTTCCACATGGTGTCCTGATGGGCACCAGCCTCTGCTGCTCTGTGCTGTGCCTTGATGGGAATTAGCCCTGGTGTTCCACGTGGTGTCCTGATGGGCACCAGCCTCTGCTGCTCTGTGTCCTGATGGGCACCAGCCTGTATTGCTCTGCACTGTGCCCTGCTGGGACCTAGAGCCCTGGTTGCTCTGTGCCTTGTCGGGAACCAGTCCTGGTTGCTTTGTGCCCTGACAGGAGCCAGCCCTGGGTGCTTTGTGCCCTGTTGGGAACTAGCCCTGGGTGCTTTGTGCCCTGATGGGAGCCAGCCCTGGTTACTCCGTGCCCTGATGGGCACCAGCCCTGGTTACTCCATGCCCTGATGGGCACCAGTCCTGGTTACTCCATGCCCTGTTGGGAACCAGCCCTGGTTACTCCGTGCCCTGATGGGCACCAGCCCTGGTTACTCTGTGCCCTGTTGGGAACCAGCCCTGGTTACTCCGTGCCCTGATGGGCACCAGCCCTGGTTGCTCTGCGCCGTGCCCTGATGGGAAGCAGCCGGGGTTTCTCGGTGTCACGCCCTGCCGGGCAGCAGCCGGGGTTGCTCCACGCCGAGGTGTCCGCCGGGCTGTCGCAAGCGCCGTGCCCGGGGAGCCGGCCCCGCACGTTGCCCAAGGCGCTGGAGGATGCGGTTTGCGCGGCGCTTACGGGGCGGGTACCCGGGGGGGGGCGGGGGGGGGGAAGCAGAGTCCGGC